>VUQS01010328.1:24128-40386 GCA_015108495.1 Heterochromis multidens
CTGTGTCAGGAAAAAAAAAAAAAAAAAAGCAAAAAGAGCCCCTTGGTTCGAGTAAAAAGATTATACAAATGCTTCATTTGTAGTCTGAGTTCATGTTGAGTGTACATTCATTTTTCAGCTAAGAACATGCAGCAGCCTGTCCCTTTTATAGCTTGAGTATTAATAAGACCACATGCTGGTTTTAAGTAATCCCACTGGGTCACAATTAATGGTTCAACTCTTGGAGGCATGAGCAGACTCGCTGTATGTGAGGCAAAAAAAGTTGCAGGTAATAACTCCAAATATATGCACTGTAACAAGTAGACATGTATGTTTGGAATTGTTGAAGAGTAGTGAACTGGATTATAATGTGAGGCAACATGAGAGGATCACTCGAAAGTGAAATAAATAAAGACACAATAATAATTTTTGCTCAATTACGCTGTTTTCATAATGTTTCAAACTAAAATTATAAATAAAAATAAAATTTGATTAGTTGGCTCCATTACAACACACAATTCAATATCTCTGCTAGTAGTCAACTTTACTGTTGTTAGTGGCAGAACAGTGGTTGCATGGCATAGTTTGTTGATGAAATCATTAGAAAGCATTCAGAAGTGAAATGCTGAAGGTGCATACATTTCTGAGGTAATAGTATGTGCTTGGATAAACTGACTTTTGATCTGTTTAGCTCATGGCAATGAACAGCATTTTTTGAAATTCATCTTGATAGCAGACAGACAGAGCTAATCATCTTATATTATAAAGCTGCAGTGAGGCTTCTTTCTGTGCAGAAGATGAAAATCACAGTTTTATAAAACATGGTCAGATGTTCAATCAAAGTGTCAGTAGTGCAACTACTTTAAAATGATAAGAATAAGAATAACTTTATTGATCCCAGAGGGAAATTCATTTGATAATAGCAGTTATAATTTTATAGTTGAGATCATCAGTGTTCATTAGAACACATTAGTTTAGAATGACAGATACCCAGTATCCTGGCATTATCAAACATAATTGAAAATACAAGCTTAGAGCTTTTAGCATCTTAGAAATCTTACTACAGTGATCATAGAGTATGTATGGATATATGTCTGTATGTACCCTATCTCCTCCTTAATGGGTGGGCCAATCTGAACAAAACTTGGCACAAACATCATCCTGCATACAGTGATTATTAACATTGATTATAAATCACAATTAGTTGGGTTTTCATATATATTATGTTCATTTCATCATCCCCATGATGATGTTACATTCTCTGTTTGCATTTGTTTCACGTGTCACGTTCAACATACGTCGCCCGTACGTAACTTAACATTTACCAAAATTTGTATCCGCGATGGAGTTTTGTTCAACTCACCACTAAATACGGAATGAAGAATTTGACAAAGCGCTGCAGGCTATTGTAAATGAAAAAGATTGAAAAAATGTTTTTTCGTGGCCTTTTTCCTGAGATGCTTCTTTTGCTGGTACATAAATTCAGAAAAAGCACAAATGTCATAATTTTCTGTTCATTAAATTTATAAAGAGTAATCCTCTTGTGAATAAGTAAAACTTTTCAGTTTGATGGATAAAGGTCTGTCAGTATGAGGCAAAAAAGGAGAAATTTAGTTCCACTTTATTTTAAGAATTTTCTTGTCTATCTTCAAAATATTGTATCTATCTTTCTGTATGTCTTTTTAAGGATTTTGTTTTTATGAATAGCTGCCTGTGCAGGGACAAACTAAAACTAAGTATTTGGGAGGAGGCAGGAATGCAAAGCTTACTGACAAACGTTAATGTGGATTTTCTGTGCATTCCTCACTCCAGCCAAGCACAATTTTGTATGCTCAGTGGGTGTGGTTGCTGAGTGCAGTGGACCCCCCACATTTGTCAGGGAGGTGTCACACCAGTATCAGCCCTTCATTATTGGTTTTGGCCATGAGTGAAAGAGTTCCGTTTTCCCCAGCAGATCAATAGGCAGAATAAAGTATTTTGTATTAAGTGCAGAACTTCAGCAGCCTGTAAGTCTGATGAGATGTGAGCAGTATCAGCTTTTTTAAGTTTTACTGGGGAACCAAAGCTTTAGGACAGAAAAGATAAAATTGAAATAGAATTTTTCACAGCTTCATGGTTGGATGAATGTTTTTTTGAACAAATTCCTGCTCCTGACATATTGTAGTCATGTAATTTCTGCTATCAGTGAGTGACCAACAGAGAATGTAACTCTTGTTTTAGCATGGAAGTATGTGTTTGTCTCTTTTTCATCTCTCAAAGACTCTTTCCTAACAACAGTGTTAGTTATATAGCAATAAAGTGTGAGTAGTTTATTTCAAATAAACCAAAAGCTTGCAACGTTTCTGTTTGTCTCAATTACAAATGTGCTTTAGCTGCTTCAGATGGAAGTTAAGCTGCCTTAGTCAACATAAGATTGAGGAGTTTAATCTTTGATCTGATAAAGTCTCTCTGTTGGGTTATGGAACACAACATTTTCAGTAAGCCCAGTCTACTTACTTTACATCAGATGAGTGCAGGTGACTTAAGTTCTTATTTAAAATAAGCCCCAAGGAGATGTTGGCTACTCATTCTGTTCCAAGGACATACTTAAATCATGAGCCCAAACTTAACAGTCTATAACATCGATGTAAGAAAAGGTACCTTGAATTATGTCTCTGTCTTTTATTGACAGCTATGATGCCATTAAACCTACAAGAAATACTTATTCATCTACATTTATTAAACACTGCAACTGGCTTACAACATATAATCTATTTTAAAACTTCTTCCATGTGTTTTCAGTCTTGTACTCTTCTCTGTCCAGTCAAGTCACATAATTGTGACTTTCTTTTTTCCTGTTTCAGACTAAGAATGTGTAGTAGATGTGAGATGTTCAGTGTATTTCATAATATATTAAGACTTACCAGCTCTGTATTATACAGTATTTTAACTTACATTTGAGTATATTAGTACATGTACTGAGAATGTTGTGTGTTTTTCTTTGTGTGTGTGTTTGTGTGTGTACAGAAGAGTTGGTTTCTGTGCTTGAAGCTTGGAGAGGTAACCCAGAAATGTCATCACACCAAGTCTAGGCAGCAGTCATCACACCAAGTGCATCCATACTTCACTCATTTGCCGAAACACAAAACAACATTCATTTATTTATTGTGTGATTCAGCCTGCTTTTTCACTAAATTGTGCTGAATACAAACAGGGGATTGTGGGGTTGGTGTGATATGATCAGTCTGAATATGCCAAATTTCAACTGGAAGTCTGTTCTTTAAACATTTTTATTTATTTATTTTTTTACAGAAGAGCTATTTGAGGTAACAACATAATGTATATGCTATCCATTTTGAAGATAAGTGCATTTTTTATTTATTTTTAAGTGGAACATTTTTAGTCCAGATGTTTTAGATTACCCCTGGGGTTTGTAGTACCAGCCATGGGAGAGGGAGGGAGAGAGAGGAAGAGCTGAGAGCCAGGATGAAAATTCCCTTTAATGTGACGTTCAATGAACAGAAACCACTCACGTCCAAAAATCAAAGTAAGGCCCATTAGGAAACTGTAAAAGAATAATCTTCTCCACTGTATAGCCACAGTAAGTTGCCCCTTACAGAAAGGGCAAAGGTTGGAACAAGTTATGCAAGTTTGGTACTTTGAGGTACAAGTTTAGATAACTTTTTTGGTAGAGTCTCAGAGCTCAACAACATGCCACGAGGCAGCCCTTATTCACTAGTTTCAGATGAGCACTGGGAGGTGAAGGAAAACTTGAATTCAGCATAATGCCATTTCACATTATGTTTCTCTTCTATAAAACTTATTTTGTTTTTAGCTTAGTAATAAACCAAGGGCAATCCAAATGTTGCAGTAACAACTTATTCAGGTTTTAACATTGTATAATATATAGTAAGTAAAATGCTGGTTTTATCCCAAAAGGGAAATTGTAAGCCAATAATAATGTAACGTAACATTAAAATATATTAAAGTCTGGTAAATGTGCACATTTACTAATTACTTGACGCCACTGTGACCAGTTTGCATGCTTCAAACCAAACAGAAATTAATTTAGTATACACTCGATTTGATTTGTGATCATAAAGTCATTATTTCTTAACACTGCCTAACTTTTGCTCAAACCTGTGTTTTTCAGTCTCATGGAAGGCTAGAGTCATTCCCAGCATGTGCAATATACACTGGACACATTAACTGTTAAAGAACCAACATATTTAACGGTAGTGTAACAGTGTCTGAAACCGAGACCGAATCTGTGGTATAAATGTTGTAACCTAATACCCCCAGCATCTGTTGTAACCACTGTTGAGCTGTCATTCTCACCAACACCACATTGCTAACAGAGACACTGATGAGTGGAAATGAAAACAGACTGGCATTTATATAGTGCTTTTCTGGTCATGCTGATCACTCAGAGTGCTTTAGGCTAGAAGCTGCGTTTAACCACATATTCATACAACAATTTGTTCTATACACTTTAAGCACTTTATCTACCGCTCAGCCACGGACAATTTCAGAATCACCAATTAACAGTCCTGTAGGACCCCCAAGGAAGAACCCACATAGGCACAGGGAGAACACGTAAACTCCACACAGAAAGGGTTTGCTGTAAGGCAACAGTGCTAACCACGGCACCACCATGCTGCCCAAGTGGGGTAGTAAAACTTAATCAAGTAATCGTAGACACAGACATAAGAAGACGATTATGCAGCAGACACATCAGAAGGATTACTTCACAGGCATAGCAGAGTAACAGTAGTCTGCTTCATTTTCAGATTCAGCTAACTACTGGGACACGGTATGTTAGCAAAGCTTTGTATTTACACAGTTTAACTGCCACTGCTTAGCTGTTTTTCTAAAATTAAAACTTTAAACAGCATGTGTGCAAATACAGGATGATAAGTAGCTTCTGGAAGGTGCAGATGTAATGATATGCATTGATATTACCTACAGTATGTGCTTGTTGTTACGCAAGCTGGCCATGTGGTGGTTAAAACATGCTTGCCTGATGAAAACATTAGAATAACTTTCATTCATGATCCAATCACATTTCATGAGCCAATTTTTTAAAGCATTTTTTCTTAATCTTCTTCAAATTCAGCCAATCAATCAATCATAGTTTGTTTTTTTTGGGTTTGTTTTTTTATAGAAATCACAAAATAGATGTTCTCACTGATGAACTGTTATACAAGAATAACTAAATTCTTTAGTGTCACTTTTTCCTTATTTTATAAAGAAGAATAAGTGCAGCATACAGTGTGTCATTCACAGTACAGTCAAGAGGCACACCACTGGTGTTGTCACTCTTAATTTTATGGCTGTTTTAGGACTTCTTGCATTGAAGACAAAACAATGAAAGAAATGGAACAAAGGACAGCATATGCTTTATATATGAACTGTTCAGCTTTCAAGATGTTATTGCCCTCTTGTTTGAAATGTTTAGTTTTGTTTTCATGTTGTATACCCAACCTAATTCCAAATTACATCATTCACCATGTTTAACACTGTCTTATTTAATCTGTTTTGCTTCTAAACCAGGCCTTTGTGCAAGTTGGTCTCTGTTTTATTCACCACTGTTTGAGGTAGATGAAATATTTACAACTTTGATCTCTCTAACCCGCCTCAGTTGTCCTAGGTGGGTGTGCTCTATTGCAGAATCTGCCAGTGTATTGTGACTAAGCTTGAAATCTTGTTCTGCATCCAGCGTTGAACCTGTGAAGAGTGTGACAAATTAAATTAGCAACTGAAAAGTTCAAAGTTTAAATTGCAGTGTGTATTTTTAACCAGGTTCAGTGCACTGAAGGGGAATCTTTGTGGGATATTGAACTCTCACTCTTGCTGTCTTCCTCTCTCACATAGACAAACTCTAGAAGTTATAATTATAACACATAGACACATTGTCCTTTAGTTGTTGCTGCATTTGGTTTTTTGGAGATTTGGGTGGATGTTATGAATAATGCTATTGGATTGCACACCAGCAGTATCTGTTTAATACAAAGAAGCATGTTTGTCTGTCTGTGTCACATGCTGTTCTGTTACACAGATGTGTTATCTTTTAAAGATGTGTTAAGACCATGTGAAGACAAAGTAAATCACTGAAAAATTAAATACAGCATTTTACTTTGCAGTTCAATAATCACCCTTGACTGTACATCATCACTCAAAGCTACACTGAGCCTTTTCTTCCTCGACACTGAATCCCTAAGTAAGTAGTGCCTGCTACATGAAATTCACTGACCAAGGGGTAAGCAGGATGAAAAAAAATTCAATTTGTCAAGGCCTGCCCTTTTCATTGCACACAATGCTCAGCTTAGGCCTTCGGGTGTGAAGTATGAGGGGAACAAGAATCAGAAGATATTTTTCAAGTGCTTCTTCATGTCTTTCTGACATGTTTCCTGTGTTGAAGAGGAACATCAAACAGAGCTTACCAGCAATAATTTTTCACTTTTTGAATTACCTGTATAACCTTTACTTTATAGGAAATTGTGGCAGGTGAAAGTCCTGCGATGCAGTGAGACAGTAGAAAATGATGCAGTGCTCATTAGGCACATAGCTCATCATGTCATCCATATGTTCTTCATTAAAATAAATGTGCCATTAATTAATGGAGATGGTAATTGTTCTGTTGACAAGACAAGGAGATCAGTACCATTCTCAAATTTGTTCATTCAATATTTAACTGGCGTAAACAACCTGCTACCTTATGTTTAATTTGATTAATCTGTACACATTTTTCATTTTAAAATTGTTGCTGAATTTATAATAATATTGCTTAATTTATTAGTAAATTCAATTCTATATAAATAATTTAAATCCTTAAAATTATCATGCAGCAGGTATTGTTGCTAGAAAAAAGGATAGCTGCCACCTACCTGCAGCTATATTTACAGCCTTCCATTTTCTTAACCACCTATCCAGTTCAAGATTCCAGCTTTCATTGGCAAGGTGCACTCTGGGAAGGTTGCCCAGAGTGCACAGACAACCATTCACGCTCACAGCCCCAGTTTGCCGGTGGATTCAAACCCACAACATTTTTGCTGTGAGGCAGCAGTGGTTAGCAGTGGTGCACATCTTTACCACCCTGCACTGGCAGCAATTTGAGAAATTTAGAGATCTGTGTCAAACTCAGCTAGCAGGGTTTCTGCTTACAGACAGCTTTTGCTTTAATCTGAATTACATTGGACTGTTGTTGTGTAAAACGTACCAGTACTGGACAGAGGCAGGTAAAAAACTTACTTTTCTGCATGTCAAAGGTTAAACAGGTAGTTCTACCTGTTTAGGCTTAGATTATACCTACAATAAAGACAGTAGTCTTTCTAAACTTAATTTTTTACTTTACCTGAGTTCACTGTTTAATGTGCGTAGTTGACAGTAAAATACACCTATTATGACAGTGTCGTTGTCGTGATCTGTTGTCTGTTGTTTTTTGCAGAAAAAAAAAATGAGGCTTCTTGGGCTAAATCTTATAATAATTCTTACTCAGACATGTAATTTACAGTTTCCACACATCTATTTTTATTTGCAAAGCAAGTTAAGTGCTAATGAGCCCTGTGTGTTTTCCATATACTTAAAAAAATCATCTTTTTTGCTTAGAGTTTTTAACATGGATCATTTAGGGTATAATGTGAAAATACAACCTTAATAAAAGAACAAAACAGAACAAACAAAAAAAAAAACTTGATGTAGGGATTTCACTCAGTTAGCATTACAGGTGAGCTTGACTGTGATCAGTGGAGACACTGATTTGGCCAGTGGTTGGCCAGTAAACTAGCCTGTACTTTTATACTGTAAACTGTGTAATTAGTAAGGTTTAGGGGTGTTGGTAGGTAAAAAAAATTGTCTTCGTGTGTTGTTGTCGAACAAAATTCTTCCTATTTTCTGTCTTTATGCTAAGCTAACAGGCTGCAGGATCCTTCGGCCAGATGCGAGCTGCATGGTTTAGTCTTCACACGTAACTCTTGACAAGAAAATGTGCATAATTTACACAAATCTTTTCTTAATAAAATGATCAAGAAAAAAAAGTGGAAATATTGAATTAGACACATTTCCTGGTTTTATCAAACTTTTGATTGGTTCTCTGAAGCTCTCTGTGTCTCCCTGTCTCAAACAAGCACTTACAAAAGACGGGAAAAATGACTAAACATTTGCATTTGCCATACTAGTGCATTCTTTGTGAATTTTCAATTAGTGTTACTCAGTCAAAAAGTGTGGCATAATTTCTCTTTCATCCAAAATGCCACATGCAAAACATCATGACAACAAGAGAGCTAATGAGGCAGACATTTAAGGAACAGGGTCAAAGAAATGCCTAGATGTGTTGTTGAATATGCATTAATCCTGTGAATTTGCGACACAGTTTTCAGCTAAAATGCATTTTTGCTTTGCATATTTTTCTTTCCTTGCCTGTTAATCTGCAGCGGCACTTTCCGTCACAGACACCTTCCTCTTCAGCGGTTACTGCGAAGATTCAGATGAGATGTGAGCTCTACTTCTTTATACATGTTTGATGAATCTTTTTATGCTACTTCTGGGATACAAGCATGAATGTGGGAGATCTTGTCTGGAAAAAAGGTACAAAAGATGGGAGGTGTCCAAGTTTGTAATGAGGCTAGCGAGGCTCTCCTGGCTCACAAGCAAACTAGGGCATCTGTAATGAGTGTGCAGAGAAAAGAGGGGGAGGTGGATGGAGGCCGAGAGAAGGCAGAGAGGCATGTTGTGAAGTTGCATCAGAACATCAGCTGTCCAGTGGATGTTGGTGGGAAGCAGGTGTCTTTCATAGCTCTCCCTCAACAGGACACGCAGAACGAATTTGGCAAATTACCAATATATTCAGACCTTGTATTTAAACAGAAACTCAATTAGCTTGCTTTTTAAAGGATACATTCAGCTTCACAAGAATTTTAGACAGATAGTAAAGCATGCAGCAGAAAGTAAAAACATCAGGTTAAGAGACTGATATATGTGCCCATTATTTAGAGTGGAAACCATTAAAAATAATATATTTGTTTAATATAGTTTTGAACCGACATGTACACAGATGTAATAAGCTTACAGTAAGTAGCAGTATGATATAACTATATCACACTGCTCAGTATGTCTATGCAAATACTGATGACTGCAATTATTAAAAAATTGAAAGGCACCAAGTGGCATTACTCTCTTATGTAATGGCTGTATTGGAAAATGATATATTTACTTAATCCAATTAGCTTTGCTGGCTCTTAATTAACAAGAACCTGAAATAGGATGATTTTAAATCATAATAATTAACACAATCCATCAAAAAGCCTTGATGCTATGTGTCGCTGCCAGTCTGAGAGTTAGATCAGAGAAAAGATTCAAGTACTATTTATTTGTTTTGGCTCTTTATCTTTGTGACTGAGGGGCATCCATATTCATGTTTTTTACAAGTTATTTGATAGATAGCTAATTGAATAAAATAAGGTTTTCTATTTTCTATTCTACTTCTCCTTCTCTGTACTTTGGATTATAGTTTGGTTTGTTCTCCTTCTTATCTTACTTTAATGCACGAAAACTTTGTCTGTGTGTTTGTTTCTTTGTCCACAAACTCTTCCTAGATCATCAGGAGTTGAGCAACCAAACTTGATATATAGGTACATCTTACGCCTCTGAACGTTCTTATCTATATTATATATATCATGATGTTATCATGTTGCCTAGCTGCCACCTTGCAAAATAACCAGTTTTTAACATGTATGCACCAATAAAACCTTACAAAAGCATCATATCGTTTTTTTTTATTTTGTGACAATAAAATATAATTTATAGCTACAAAAGTTTAATTATGCATGACATATTATGATGCTGGCACGTTGCCTAGCAACCGTCTAGCAGCTGGCTAAAATGACCCGTTTTCAGCATTGAAACAACATCTACCAGCCCTATTTTTTTTTTTTCACTTTTTTCAATGTAATTACATACATCATTTTGCCAACAACACAAACAGGCCAAACAGTAGCATGGGCCTGTACTAGTTATTATTATTGTTGACCTCATCACCCCAGCTTATTTTGCTTTGGAAGAGTCATATTTATCAACTCAGTATTGCAGATTAAAATGCAGTACTATGCAACAATGTAAGCATTGCTATCATCTTGAATTGCCCTTAAATATCAGCCTAAAGGGATAGTAAATGTGAAAAAAGTACTGCAGCTTTTAACTCTCTCCTGAACACTTTGTATCAGTAACATAAAATAAAACACAGTGTAAAATCAGCTATGATTGTTCAGAGGTTAGTGAAACAGCAGAATTGCTTTGGTGCTGGGAAGTGCTATTTGGGCTGGTATCCAGCTTTAAAGTTTTTGTTTTTAATGGCTTTGTGTAATACATAAACACCTGAAAACGAGCTTGTGTTTCCTCATTATGATAGGTATTTGTGTCAGTGTGTGGAACTGGAGCCCCCATGTTTTATATTGTTAACTGTGAAATTTGACAGTGCATCTCCGGCCATGTTACAGAGTAATTCAAGTAATGTAGCAATGTGTTTGCAACTAATTGCTTTCTCTGGGGAGTAATTAAGTAACATAATGCAATACTTTTTAAAAAAGTAACAGTTATTATGTAATACATTAGATGTTTGAGTAAGGACCCTAACACTGCTGATGACTCAGTTCTGCATTGTTGACACTTAGATTGTGATGCTGTGTATTTCATTGCACCTAGTGTGTCAAGGGAAGACACTGCATATAAAAAAGGATTGCTTAGGCACACTGCATTGTTGGGTCTTCTGGTTAAACCACCTATTCATTATCCCTTGGATGTTCAGGGCTGAAAGATGTCAAATCTAGTACTAGATTAATAAGCCATTCATGACATGATGCTTCTGCATCTGTGTACTGAAATTTTTTTTTAATGACCTCTTAAAAATTGACATAATAGTTTATAGATATTTTAACACCTTAAAATTTTCACATCTAAAATGCCTCTGTTGTTCTGTAAGCGTTGCATAAATTCATTCTGTAGCCATGGTGCATTCTGTACTGGTTCACCTCAGAAAAAGCTAGATCCCAAGTTGCTGAAAAAAAGAAACCTGTGAACCCTCTAGGCCTTGGGCTGAGTGCATTATCGCTGCCCCTGGCCCATGATGAGGAGAGGTATCGATCTTATCCTCAGACGAAAGCCCTCTGTGCACCTCTGCAGGGCTTAGAGCTGGCTGAGGTAGGATGCACAGTAATGAGAACAGTAGAGGGCAGAATGGGGGACCAGCTTATTCCTAACAAGGATGGAGACCTTTACACAAAAGAAAAGAAATGAGCTAGATGGGCATTTTTTAAAACCCCTCCCTTCAAGCCACTCCACTTTTTCCTTCTCTAAGCACAGTTTAGGTCTTAACCACACCATGGACTCTAGCCTTGATGGTCTTATCTGGAATTTTGAACTCCTGTGGGAATATATCTCAGTACAGAGTGGCTGAAAAATAAATTTAGCACACTCCCACTATGAAGTTAGAGGAGCAGTGGAGGCAAGAAAAAGGAAAAAAGTGATTTCCACATAACCAAACTTATAAAATTCAGAGGATGCTCCTGGCTGGAAAGAAAGATCTCAAATCCTTTGAGCTCCGTTTTTGGATGCTTTTGTGGTAACAGAAGTTGCTTTATGACAAGGACTCCAAAGGTAGGTTTTTGTGTGTGCAGGCCTTTGAGGTGATTATTACATTCGGTGATACCTCAAACCTCACACCGACTGGAGCTCAACCAAACCATACCGATTATGGGATGTGAATTTTGGACCATAAATGCTCTTGTTTTTAGTAAGGCATGTCCAGAGGTTATATCATATAGGAGTCAAAGTGGTAATCGAGTTGAAACAACCATTTGTTTCATGCCTAACAACAGATAAAAAAAAGAAAGAAAGAAAGAAAGAAACAAGAAAGAAACAAAAACAACAAATAAAACAAATTTCTTTTTGAAAAGAAAAGAAATTTATTTATTTTCTGATGAAGGTTACATGGGAAGATTAATACCGTGTCAATATTTGTAAAGCAAATATGATGCTACAGAAAGCTGCTGGTTTTATGCTTTGCTAACTGGCTACTGGCTAGTCCTTGCCATTGTCTGGTATTAACTATGCATCTATGGTTCCTTCTTTATCAGGGTGGGGAATAAATTGAATACACTCAGTGTATTGCACGTTAAGTCTTGCTTTCTTGCCACAGCCACACCTGTCTTGTAGCAAGTCACTTACAATATATAAAAAAGAGAGATAGTGTCACTTCTAAATTTTGATTTAACAGCTAATAAAAGTAAATGTGTGCAATTGCCTGGTTCAATTAAATACTGTTCTGTTTAGTTTGTTTGTGGTTCCCCCCTTTTTTGCATGTTAGTGTTAAAATTTTTTAGAAACTAATAATGAAATAAAACAATGCTTTATTGCAGAGAACTGCTTGCATGGGTTACTCAGATCATCATACTTGTATGCATCAAAGAGTTAGCATTTAAGAAGTGCATTAGAGCAAATAATATTTTCATACATGGAACATATTGCAGTATTTTTTACAGGCCATATCAGCCATTTGTAAATGGCTTATATTTGCATGTAAGAGTAAGTAAAAAGCTGAACCAACATCTTAGTCAACACAGATTTATTAACCTAGGTTCTAAGACCTAAGACTTACATTTCTCCATTATAAACACTGGTCTGGCTGAGACCTTTGTTTGACCTGTTTTAAATGAGAATATAATTTTTTCCTTACTTCCACTAGATACAGAAATCTGTTTAACTCAGAGGGGGGAAGTGTAAAGGAATGCCCTCACCAACTGTCTGACTTAATAGGAGCACCTAAGGTTTCTCTCATCCTCAAATGTCCCCGCAACAAAGGCCTAGATATCTTCTCTCTGGACTAGGACCTTCGAAAAGCTTTCAGAGACTTGGTGGTCAGTGTGCGCTCTGTTATCATTACCCATTTCATATGTGTGATGTGCTGCTTTTTAGATCTCTCTCTTCTGTCTCTCTTCTCTGGTGACTTTTAATTCCAGTCTACATTCCTGTATGTTGATTTTTTTTTCTATTTTTCTTCATGCCTTCATCTTTATAAAACTGTTTCTGAACAGTAGACTGCATACGTGTTCAGCTTACTAGGACCACACTGTCTGTCTTTATAGTTTTCTATGGATATTTAGCATTTTCAGCCCTTTCAAACATATTCTCTCTCTTCTTACTTTCCCCTCCCTGAGGCCAAACCAAGTTTATTCCCTCTAGCTATTACATCCAATTAAGGAGGAGTGAGAGTTTCACCCCTCCTTCCTTTCTCTACACTAACAACGTGGAATACAGTGGAATGAGTCAGGGGTTTCTCTTCTCTTCTTTGATGTGAACAAATTATGCTTTAGCTACAAACTTGGAAAGGAAACAAAGATTTAGTTTGTATTTTCAAGATTGGATTCTTTGTCATTTGGTGAATACCATGATACACAATGGAAAATGAGACCTCTTGATGTGGATTGATCCATTTTTTATTTCAGATATTCTCTTCCAGCTTGAAAAATACTACAGTAGTTTGATATTATTATAGAGTAATTAAATTTAAATTGGTCACAAGCTCTAATCATGTAGCCAAGCATGGAAGCAATGTAAATACTTGATACTCAATGCCATTTTTGATACCAAGGGGCAAAAAAACTGACAAAAAAATTAAGTCGACAGTATAATCAATAACTTTAAGACAACACCAGTTTTCAAGTGTCTCAAATAATATAAAAATATAGTAGCATAAGTGTAAGGTATATGTGTTTGACAAATACTTTCAGATTCTCTTAGGTAGTAGATAACAGTATTTTAGATTGTCTGAGGTATTTTCATTGCTGATCGAATAAGAGTTGGTGAGGTAGGTGGCCCTGTTTCTATCTGGTTGCTGGTAGACTTTTTGCAGATCATTCTGTGACTTTCAGAGAAACATAGCACTTATTAGACACAAATAAATAATTGTCTTATCCTGTTAAGTTAACGCTGTGTATTAACGTTACAGATGTGCAGGCCTGATAACTTTTGCTGCCTAGCTCCCACATTAACGTTATCATTTTATTATTAACCATAGCTAAAGTGTTGTTCAGTATTGTGAACATCAGCTACTTCAGCTGCCAGTGAGTGGCGGGCCTGTGTCCCTGTCTGTCTGCAGTAGTGCTATGTGCTGTAACAACTGGAGGAGCTGAAGACGCCACTGTTGGGATTCATCCTGTTGCGAATGAGTATCTATTCCAATACTCTAATTTTTAGTATTGATCGGTATCTAAGTATAGGCTTTTTTTTTTGACAACCCTAATATAAGCTTTACTCTGTCTTTCCATAAATCAGATGTGTTGGTAATACATGTATATATGCCAGCCATGCTGACTTATTCTTTTCCCTTGTTTTTTCCCCTATGTATAAGACAAATCTCTAGAAGAACAATTCTTCTACCTTCAGAGGCCCTTCAGTTGAATATAAAGCCGCACTGCACATGGGGACAGTGGTCCTAATGACCTTTAAGCACCTTTTTCTTCTTTCAAATCCATGCCATCAAAACTTTTTTTTCCTACAAAATAATTTTTAGGAACTAAACAACTACTGTGATCCTGGGTGTTGTTCATCATACTGTCGGTGTCAAGTAGTGAATTTCATATATAACAGATGGCAGCTCTGGTAGGTGTTTGCCTTAAGTAGATCCCAAAGCCCATGACAGCAGATTTCTGTGCCACAAATTATAATTCTGACATGTTTGACAGTTTAGTGTATCATAACTGTACAGGGATTATACAACTGAACTAAAAAATAAAACTCACTGTGTCAGTTCAGCTGGTCTAGAGCTTTTTTTTTTTGTGAAAGACAATAGCGGTTAACCTTTAGAGTTCCATCTCAGATAATTTAAGTAAACAGTGGTTTGTGATACAAAGGGGTGGAAAATTACCATAAAATTTTAGGAAAGAGCTTCTGCTGCATAATGGGGTTGTGCGCTCTACCACTCAGGGACCTCATTTGCCTTTGTTTATTGGTTATTGGCAGAATATGACCTGCATACATGAGGGCGAAATAAGATTTTTAAAAATGTTGACCAATTTATGACTAGGGATGGGAATCAAGTCTAGTTGAGAACTTAGTATAAAAGATGGGCATAGCTACAATGATGTCACCCACTGGTTTATGGGTGACATCATGGTGACATCATAGTCCCATTATGAAGCCCTGAGATAAGTGTTTTTTTCCTGTCCTGAATAATCCCCCTTTCTGACATTAAGAATCACCAAAATTTACAAAATGGATTTAATATTTTATTCAGTATGACCAAAGATGAGTGACTGAACCCAGAAACTCATCAGGAAAGCATTTACATAGGCCAAGGCAGGGAGCTGAAGTCTTCTTGTAACCACAGGTATCTCCCCCTGATGGTCATTAAATAGAGGTTTAAGGCACATCCTCATTGGCTTCACTTTTCAGACTCCTACGCCTTCAAGATTATCTTTCAAAACTTATGCTGTCACCTTCTGTAATACAATATATCTGTGTGGCACAGAGGCATCTACCAGATGTTATTATCATTATTATTATTATTATTATTTCAGCTGCTGTAACTGCTTTGTTTGTCACTCCTCACTCCTCGTGCAGTATTGTTCAGATGGGTCTTCACCCAGATTGTGCTCAAGGTCAAGGTCACATTTGTCAATAACCTGTGAATTGTTCAGCTACTACATCACTGATGTTCTATTTTGTGAAAGGTTTTCACCATTTCTGTACAATAGAAGAACCAGAATACCCATAGGTTACCTGGTTAGCGGTGTATTTTATCAGTCAGTTTTGTATTTGTATTACAAGTTTTATTCTTGTAAGCACTGTTTCAAACATGTGGTAGCACACTTCCACTATGAAAGTTCTAACATGTTTTCAAATGGTGTTGCACTGTTGCCTCACAGCAAGAAGGTCCTGGGTTCGACTCCACCATCTGGCCGGGGCCTTTCTGTGTGGAGTTTGCATGTTCTCCCCGTGTTTGCGTGGGTTCTCTCCGGGTACTCCGGCTTCCTCCCACAGTCCAAAGACATGCAGTTAGAGGGGTTAGGTTAATTGGTGATTCTAAATTGCCCATAGGTGTGAATGTGAGAGTGAATGGTTGTCTGTCTTTCTGTGTTAACCCTGCGACAGACTGGCGACCTGTCCAGGGTGTACCCCGCCTTTCGCCCTATGGCAGCTGGGATAGGCTCCAGCCCCCCCGCGACCCTGAATTGGATAAGCGGAAGAGAATGGATGGATGGATGGATGTTTAGGTCTGTTTGTAAGGCAAATTCTTTTAAAGAAGCAG
>VUQS01010329.1:3087-18105 GCA_015108495.1 Heterochromis multidens
AAAAAATTTTTTTTTTTTTTCAAAAAAAATAAAAAATTTTTAATTAAAAAAAAAAAAAAAAAAAAAAAAGAAAATTTATTTTCTATGATTTTTTTTTTTTAGCTTGAAGATGTCAAACTGTGTCTGTTCTTGTGAATTCTTGTGATTTAGCAGCGATGCAAATAGATAAATACTCACTGGTAGCATGTTTGTAAATGATTGAACTTCTGAACAAGTTTAATTGTTTTGTATAGACATGATCAGCCAGAGGTCTGGAGGGTCTAGGTCGGCATCGGGGGTTCAGCTGGGGACCGGCAGAGGAACTCTTCGGCTTCGCTCTAAAGGTCCTGCCACTGTGGAGGAACTGGTGAGTGTGCTTGCAACACCTGTGGACTAATAACTGGTGTTTTTACTATTTTAAATAAAATGTCATTCTGTGGTTCTTCCAGCCTTCTGCATTTGAGGAAAAGGCCATCGAGAAGGTGGATGACCTGCTTGAGAGTTATATGGGCATCAGAGACAGTGAGCTGGGTGAGTGTGGGCACCTAATGGCTCTCAGAGTGTCACTTTTAGTGTGATGTGAACTAAATATTTTGTGTCTCCCCTCAGCGGCTACCATGGTGGAGCTGGGAAAAGACAAGAAGAACCCGGATGAGTTTGCAGAAGCGTTGGATGAAACCCTGGGAGACTTTGCCTTCCCCGATGAGTTTGTTTTCGATGTATGGGGTGCCATCGGCGACGCTAAGGTCGGGCGGGTTTAACTACAGAACCGGAGCGGAACGACCCGTGTGTGTGTGTGTGTGTGTTTGTGTGTTTGCGCGCGCGTGTGTGTTTGTGTGCTTGTTATACCCTCAACATTCAGCACTACTAGAAACCACAACACTACTGTCATGAGTTTGTTTTCATTCCACTGCACACTCCTTCTATTTTTCTGAGTTTGTACTGTTTTTGGTGACTCGGCCTAAACAAAGAGGATAATCCAGTAAATGGGAGAGGAAGGTGACTGCTATGACTTCCAAAGTGCTTTTATTTGTCTTCCAGCTATTCCCAGAAACTACGAGCACGCCGATGAGCATTTCCTTCAACCGCATCACATGAACCTGCATGTCGTTGTAGTTGCTGGCAGTGTACCAAACACAGGGCAGGTTTCTAAAATGGGAGAAATGGAGAAACAGCGGCTAACACAGAGTAGACCGTGGATTTTTTTTCCCCACGTTGCACTGTGTTGCACAGCGCTGTAAACCAACTACAAAAGTGAGCATGGATTGCACTGTACCTCACCTGGTGAGCGACTTGATTATCGCACAGAACAAAGCATGGGCCTCCCTGAAGTACAGTGTCGTCCTGAAACACTTGATGTTACTGTGATGGATCAGTTTTACAAGCATGTGCTGTTACATTTCTGTCCTCATAATGATTTCTGCTGGTTTTCAAGGTTTTTTTTTTTTGTTTTTTGTAGGTAAAGGTAAAACAAATGTGACTGCAGAGAGGTCATAGTAAATTGTAGCTCCTGACTAAAAAGACCAGTGGTGTTTGTTCACTGTTAACACACTCCATGATGTAATGAAGTTAACTGTGCAGACAGCAGCACATTTTTGACAGTGTTCGAGAAAATCAGTGTTAATTTACTTTCGTTGAAGGTCGTCGTATGAGAACGAGAAGAACGCTGGGCTCCAGCTTGTGAATCGTGTCGACTTATTTTTTTTATAGCCAGTGTTTTTTATATGAGGTGATGTGATGTCTATTTTAAAACAAGGTTTGTATAACGGACAAATAATTTGATCTTGTGTTGCAACTACTTTATTACAGAGAGCAGTATTACAGAAGAAGAAAGAAGTGATGAGATGGAGTAGTTGTGTAAAAAGAAATGCCTTCATTTCTTCTTATTTCTTACATTTTATATATTTTGTTAGAAGTCTGCGTTCTGGTGCGTGCTGTTGAAAAATGAGAACACTTGAAGCAGAATGGGACCGAATGACTTCTGTTGTGCTGCAGTCATTTGTGTTGTTCACTGAAAGGAAAAAAAAAAACATAGGCAATGTTGCACCAACTACTTGGTTTAGGTAAACACATGTCTTAAAAAAAAACTCTTGGTGTTTAACCTTTTCAGTATATCCAAGTGTATGAAGCTATTTTGTAGTTTTGTTTGATTCATCAGAGTTCATGGATCTCTAAATGGGTTATGATGCTAGAATACTGTAACACTAAGGAGAATACATTATTTTGATGGCTTTGTATTACACCAATGTCAGTGTCCAAATATAATGCAATAACATCCACACAGCAGCTGTCCTTCTGTTTCTTCTTTCCTAAACACAACACAACACACTGCTCCGCAGCGTCTGGTCTGAAAAGTATTTGGATGAATTTATTCAACACTTTGAGCCACTATTGTGAAACAAAGAGGCAAAACTGCGATGAGCCCGGAGTCTTTTCCAAGATTCTCAGAAATTGTGCTGGAGGGAGCTTTCTGTGTTTGTGTTTCTTCTCACTCCCGTGTCCTCTTGAAATATATATTACGTTTAACTAGACAGTGAACTGGGTGTCAGCAGGTAATAAGATCTACCTGGGTCAACTTGATAGGGCCGGTCAAGCTCGGCGGGGTCACTTACAGGCCTCAGTGGAAGGAGGTGACAAACTGAAGAGCTGCAGATGTCAGGGGCAAAATGTAAGAAGTTTGGAAGAGATATTGCAGTCTAAGCAATATATTTTAAAGGTAGTTCAATGCAGACATGCCAGGTCTCACAAAAAATGCACCTAAGTCTATGGAAACTTGTTTCTGCCACTGACAAAAACATTTTTGGCCATCCATAAGTCAAAACTTTGGTTATTGTCACAAAATTTCGACTTGACTCAAAATTTCGAGTTATTTTCTCAGAGGTTTGAGTTACCATGTTGAAATTTTGAGATGATAAACCAAAATTTTGACTTATGGGTAGAAAAAAATGTTTGTTTCATCGGGGGAACCAAGCTTCCATAAAAGCCTCATGAGGCAGCTTGTGTTGGCAAATTTGACCAAATTTATAAAGACTAAAAATAAAGATGTTTCAAGCTTATTTTTGTTTTAATTTTGTGAGTACACAATGTTTTTTCAGCTGTTTTTTTTTCCTTTCCTTTCAGATTATTTCAGTTAACTAGAGTGCTTTTCCTTTCCTGGTAAAAGCTTAAAGTTTAATTTTAGTTAATTATTATAACCTTTTTTTTCTACATAGAAGAATTTTTATCATGCTGGACTGTGTCCAGTTTCCTAAAGCTTCCCTGAGGCTGACAAATGAGGGGTGGTGACATGTCCTGTATTTACTACAAGCGAAGTAAACAAGTTCTTCAAGTCCCTGTTGCTCTATAACCTTGGTTGCTCATAAACTGTGTCCAGATTGCTCTCTGGACTCCCTGCAGAGCACTTCTCCCTAACAGACTTTACAAGCAGCCCCTCCCCACACACCCTACATCAGGAACCTACCATGGCGTTGCGCCCACGCGCTTCCTCTCAGCCTTTAAAGCTTACCTTCTTCCAGAGTCCTAAGCTAAATTCATCCCTGCGACCTCGAGCTGTTTCCTCACACTCAGGCTCCATGCTGGAAAATGAGCTCTCCTGTCCTATATGCTGTGAAATCTTCAAGGACCCCGTAGTGCTCAAGTGCAGCCACAGCTTCTGCCGGGCCTGTCTTCAGCAGTTCTGGAATAAGAAGAAGGCCAGACGTGAATGTCCCGTCTGCAGGAGGAAGTGCTCGCTGACAGAGCCCACAGTCAGCTTGGTCCTGAAGAATGTGGCTGACACCTTCCTGAGGGAGCAGGGGCGCAGGGGAGCCATAGCAGGAATTGGGGCCAATGGTACAGGGGAGGAAGCAGTGACAGTGGATTATAAATGCAGCATGCATGAGGAAGTTCTCAAACTCTTTTGTCTGGATGACTTTGAAGTCCTGTGCTGTGTGTGTCACACCTCCAAGAAGCACCACGGACACCGAGTGTGTCCCATAGAAGAAGGCGCTCAAGATCTTAAGGTAATGAACTCTTGTTTCCTTTCTCCTCACCCACATCCAGCTGTAGCAGATGGCTGCCCCACGCAGAGCTTGGTTATGCTGGAGGGAGTTCTTCCTTCCCGCTATTGCCAAGTGCTTGCTTATAGAGGTTTATATAATAATTGGGGCTCTCTCTATAATATTGTGGGATCTTTGCCTTATGATACAAAACACCTGCTATTCTCAATTGGCGCTACATAAAATTGAATTGAACTGTATCTGCTATTTGTTTCTATGTGCCATTTAAACACATTACCTTTCAGCAATCATTGATGGGAATGCACTGAATGGGTTAAACATTATAGTTCTCCTTTTAAAATGTCACGTACCAGCTTTGAAACTAAAGAAGGCGGTACTTCTGCAAAATGAGGAAACCGGTAACATTATTTAAGTTAAAATAAGATAAATATAATCGTAGGATGAATGCATTCTGACAGAGTGACTCTCTACTCTCACCCTTCAGGCAGAGCTGAAAAATGAGCTCATTCCTCTGAAGAAAAACCTGCGTTGCCTGTATGAAGCCAAGCAGGAGTGTGATGACACAACTGTGCACATCAAGGTATCAATAAACACTCAGATACCACGAAACACTAGAGGACCCGCATGGCAGCCGATGTGGCTGTCACTGAAGTTGAGCCGTGTAATGTTAAGTGTGTAAACATGTCAGCTGAGATCTCAGAGCAGGTCAAATATATTGATTTGTTACCAGAAATGTTATAAGGTCTTCTAGAAATATTTATATTTAACAGTACTTTTTAGATGAAGACAGATATGTGGCAAAAGTAGAAAAAGAAGATGCCAAACACCAACCATGGGGACATTAAAGGGTAATAATGGAGTAATAACAGGGTATAATGGTGAGTTTTTATGGCTATAAAATGCATTTATTGTAGAAAAAGATATATAGGTGAGTTACATCTAAATAAAGACAATTATTCCTTATTAAATTCTATCTATAGAAGGATCTATGGAAACACAGAAACTTACAGATTAGTGATTAAACGTGTCAGCTAGGGTTCTGAAAAGTCACCAACCTTGCTTTAGGCAAGTTCTCAGAATAAGTGTTTTTTCAACAGAACATTTACTATTTCAAATATGCACTTCAATGGCTGCCGCTTGTATCTGCTCAAAGCATTTAGGCATGTAGACATGGTCAAGACGACCTGCTGAAGTTCAAACCGAGCATCAGAATAGGGAAGAAAGTTGATTTAAGTGACTTTGAACGTGACATGGTCTTAGTATTTCAGAAACTGTTGATCTACTGGGATTTTCCCCCACAACTACCTCTAGGGTTTACAGAGAATGGTCAGAAAAAGAGAAAATATCCAGTGAGTGGCAGTTCTCTGGGTGAAAATGTCTTGTTGATGTCAAAGGTCAGAGGAGAATGGGTAGACTGCCTCCTACTGATAGGAAGGCAACAGTAATAGTAATGCAGAATAGGATTTCTGAACGCACAACACATTGAACCTTGAAGCAGATGGGCTACAGCAGCACCAGGTGCCACTCCTTTTAGCTAAGAACAGAAAAATGAGGCTACATTTCACATGGGCTCATCAAAATTTGACAATAGAAGATTGGAAAACATTGCCTGGTCTGATAAGTCTTGATTTCTGCTGCGATATTTGAATAGTATGGTCAGAAGCATGGATCCATCCTCCCTTGAATGAATGGTTCAGGCTGGTGGCGGTGTAATGGTGAGGGGGATTTTTTTCTCAGCACACTTTGGGCCCCTTAGTACTAACTGCGAATCATTTAAACACCACAGGCTCCTGAGTGTTGTTGCTCACCATGTCCATCCCTTTATAACCGCAATGTACCCATCTTCTGATGGCCGGCTTCCAGCAGGATAAAATGACGGTCAAATAATCACAAACGGGTTTCCTGAACATGACAATGAGTTCTTTGTACTCAAATGGCCCCCACAGCCACCAGATCTCAGTCCAGTGGAACGCCTTTGGGATGTGGTGGAAGGGTGGTTTGTATGGTGGACGTGCAGCCGACAAATGCAGGAACTGTGTGATGCTGTCATGTCAATATGGCCCAAAAGCTCTGAGGAATGTTTCCAGCACCTTGTTGAATCTATGCCACAGAGAATTAAGGTCGTTCTGAAGGCAAAGAGGTTCCTACCCTGTACTAGCAAGGTGTACCTAATAAAGTGGCCACTTGTAGGTACATGCGATGTGTTATTTAGATGAGTACTAGACATAGAAAAAGGAGACAAAATTCAACAGGGAATGCTCTTATAAATATTAAATGACACCAGGGAGAGTAATAATGTAATAACAAAGAATGATGGTGATTTGCTTTTTGTTTTGTGGCTTCAGAGTAAAATTAAAGTACAAAATATTAGGATAGTTTATTTTCAAGGAGGAAGGAAGGATGCAGGAAGTTCATTTTTAGGATACATGGAAAAACAGAAGTTGTCATAGATGGGGCAAGAAAAGTAGACTGCAGCAACAGATTAGAACTTAGTTGCAGTACATTAAGTGTATTTCTGTGTTGATCCATATTCCCATGTGTGCTAGAACCAGACTCAGGCCACAGAAAAGCAGATCAAAGAGGAGTTTAAGGAGCTGCGGGAGTTTCTCCAGAGGGAGGAGGAAGCACGGCTGGCTGCTCTGCAGAAGGAGGATGAAGAGAAAAAAGAGCTAGTGAAGAAGAAGTCTGAGAGCATCACCAGAGATATACTCACCTTCTCTCATGCTGTCATTGCCATTGAGAACGAGATTGCATCCAATGATGTTAATTTCCTTCAGGTAAGCAGATTGTAAATGTTTTCCACATTGGATCCATCTGATGATAAAACACGCTGCTTATAAATCTCTGTTTTCTTATTTCAGAATTATACAAACACAAAGAAAAGGTAGGAGATGTTTTAAAACTATTTGGCAGTGTTGTGTCATACCCACTTCAACATTCTACTTATTCAGCATTTCTTCATTCCTGTTTGTCTTTGACCTCTCACAGAGCTCAGATCCCACAAAGGAATCCAGAAAAAGTGTCAGATGCTCTTATAAATGTGGCCAAGCATGTCAGTTCCCTCAAGTACCACGTGTGGGAGAAAATGGTGGATCTGGTTCAGTACAGTAAGAACTCACTCGACTCTTTGTGTGACACATGTATAGTCAGATATTACTGTATAGATCCCCAAGGAAGACTTTGTTTTTTACAATGTAGGAAATTCAGTGAAAACCTTTTAGAGATTTTTGTATTTAAACAAAGTGATGTGCCTTGAATTTCCTTCTTCTGCTTAATCACCATCTGTATGTAATCTTTTCCTTTTAGCACCCATCACCCTGGATCCCAACACTGCCTACTCCTGGTTGTCCCTTTCCTCAGACCTGACCAGTGTAGCCAATAGTGGATCCCTGCAGCAGCTCCCGCATAATCCCGAACGGTTCGGTCACTTTGTGTTTGTTCTGGGCTCAGAGGGCTTTACGTCAGGCCGTCATGCCTGGGAAGTAGAGGTGAGTGACAAGGTGGACTGGATGCTCGGGGTGGTCAAGGAGTCCATCGACAGGAAGGGCCGCATCTCGGGCTGTCCCGAGGGCGGCTTTTGGATGATCTCCTACTTTGAGGGGGAGTGCTCAGCCATGACGAGGCCCAGCACCCCGCTTCAGCTGGACAAGATGCTGACTCGAGTCAGGGTGCAGCTGGACTATGACTCTGGAGAGGTCACCTTCTCCAACCCTGTCAACATGACACCCATCTACACTTTCAAAGACTTCTTCACTGAGAAGATGTACCCTTTCTTCTGCCCCGGAGCCAATGTCAATGGAAACAACCCCAAACCTCTTAAAATCTGCCCTGCCAAGGTGGCAGTGTGGAACAGTGTGACGTGGTGATTAGTGAGCACCTTACAAAGGACATTAGTGCAATTGAAATTCATGATATGACCCAAGTGTAAATCAAATAATTAAGCAAATTATGTAAGTGCATGATTGTTGGTAAAATGAGCATGACACAAGCAGAGTGATTACAACAATAATTGGTTTATTTCACTTGGATTCATTTATTGATTGACTGCAGGTTATAAAGCCAAAAGAGGCTCTTTAAAGCGACCAGGGGACGCACTTGCCATAATTATGCAGCAAGGCTCCATTATACTTCTCAGCCAGGCAGGCTGTTACACTAAGCATCCCTTGCGCACTGTGCTGAACATCAATCTCCCCCTGGTGGTCACAAACACAGATAATAGACGTCTCACACCGGAGCATAATTATTTTCATTCTTAGTTCAGAAAAACACAAACAACCTCATGCATGTGCGACACATGATTCAAGTTCTGTTTTTTTTCCCCCCTTCAAATATGACATAGGTCTGTAATTCACTGCCAGTATAAACAATAAAACACACATTTTCACACCCCTGACATGGACTTCTTTCATACATGACCAGTCTGAATTTGGTGGTAATGCAACAGCTGTTTTATATGAAATTATACAGTTTTATCCCATCTTTGAAACATACAGGATAGCTGCAAAATGTGGAACTCCAAGTTTTCTTTTCTTTCTTTTTTTTACTGCATGAGTAAAAAGCATGTGTGAAAAGAAACTGACCATGAAGGGTCACAGGAAATTGCAAAGAAAAAAGGCTTAAAATTAACTGATGAGTGTTTAATGTAGAAACCAGTGGGCCACTGCACACTCATTTTACAAAGATAAATATTCCTATGCAATTATCCCCCCTTTAAAACACTGGGGCTGAGCACAGTTTGACCTCGCTTTCATGTGCATGCTTCCCCATAAGCATCCCTCAAGTTATGTTAATGTGACAAGAGCAAACTTTCATGAGATCTGACCTGACTAACTGTGCAGTCTCTTAAGTTTTGAATAATGACTCCTGCAACAGTTTCTTTGTTTTCCAGAAAATATACAATAATTACACGAGCACTCAACCTGTTTGTAAAAATGCTGAATCATGCATCATGACTAAATTGCTTGGTAATATTATTATTCTTAATTAATAAAGTAATCATATTCTGAGACCACTCTTGTTCCTCTACATTGTTTCATTGTGTCCTTTATAGAAGAGGTCAGTGGAAACTTGCTTGATCTCCTCTTCTCCACCCATGTCAGTGTTGAAGCCAGCCAGAGTGCAGCACTGAAAAGGCTCTTATCCTTCATCAACTCCTGCCCAAGAGGAGACGAGTGGTACAAAAACAGGTCAGCACAGAGCTTATGTTCGAGTAAGATGAAGCTTTTGAGTAGCAGCTCAGTTACCTTTCTGATGCAAAAGGTGACCGGAGAGATGATGATGCATGAGCGTTTAGAGCTTCTTCTAAAGGGGAAGCTGAACCTAATGTTGAAGATCAAAAGGAGCAAGAGAGAAAGTCAGCTTTTTCTCATTTAAAAAAAATAGAAAACTGCTTTAGATATGGCATTTTATCCTCCTCCGCCCTTACTTTAATGTTAAACATTATTGTGGAGGCTAGTCTGCATGTTCTCTGGACTGCCTCACTGTAGGGGGCCTTTGGCCAGAACCCCTGCTTTGTTAATCAGCAGGTTGAGACCCACTGTATTCACCAGGGAGACCTCCTGCGGGGCGTACTGTTTTATGCAACAAAGGTCAGTGGCGTCTGACAGAGAGAGAAAGAAAGTGGAGCATCAGGGGTGGTCAATAGTGAACAGTCAGATAAATATCAGAACACTGGGCTACTGGTAGAGGTGAGGCCTGTGTGTTCCCAGGCATGTAGAGACTATAACAGAGGAACATTTACAGTTGTGGTCAGAAGTTTACATACACTCATCATGGGCATGAATGTTAGGGTAATTTTAGGCTTTTAATGATTTTTTTGAACTGTTCTTTTTCCAGGGTGGAATGATTATACAACATACATCTTTAATCACTTTGAAAAACAAGAACTGGGTGCACAAGTTTGAATTTATTTTGGATTTTCTCTAATCCACACAGGGTCAAAAGTATTCATACATTCAAACATACACTCACTTAAATCTTTTAATAAGTGGTGCTGAAGGTTCTACAATGTTTCTTTGTAAACTTGATGAGGCCAAGGCCCTTTAACTTCTTATTAGTCTTCATGATTTATTATAACTGGTAGTTTCTCTGTGCCAGCATAAAAAGGATTTGTTTGACAGCACTCATTGGATTGACCAATACTCAGAACAATGGAAAGTCCAAGGAACTCAGTGACGATCTAAGAAGGAGAATCAAGTTGGGAAGATCTCTTGGAGCCATTTCCAAACAATTCAAACAATTATACGTAAGTACAAGTTATTCAGATGTGTAACCACTTTTCCAAGGTCTGGAGGAAGACCCAAACTGTCACCCCCAAATGAGAGGAAATTGTTTAGGATGTTCAAGAACACCAGCGTCACTGTCCACAGTTAAGCGAGTTTTACATCTCCATGGACTGAGAGGGTGCCGACCAAGAAAGAAACCCCTGCTCCAAAATCGACACCTTCAAGCTTTACAGAAATTTGCAGCTGCCCACGTGGACAAGCCAAATGACTTCTGGGGAAACGTTTTAGACAAGACAAAGATTGAGCTATTTAGCCACAATGACAAGAGGTATGTTTGGAAGAGTAAAGGTGAGGCTTTCACACCTGACAACATGGTGGTGGTAGCATCATGCTCTGTGGCTGTTTTGCTGCTAGTGGTACTGGTACAGTGCATAAAGTGGATGGAAGAAGGAGGACTACTTCTATATTCTTCAACTTCACCTCAAATCAACAGCTGGATGGTTGAAACTTGGACACAATTGGGTGTTCCAACAGGACAATGATCCCAAACATGCATCAAAACTGGTTTTTGAAGCAGGATAACATTAAGCTGCTGCAACGGCCTTCCGAAAGCCGACCTCAACCTTATTGAATGTGCTTAAAAGCCGGATTTGTGACTGGAAAACAACCAATTTAAATGAACTCTACTAATTCTGCCAAGAAGAGTGGTCAAATATCTAGAGAAAATCCAAAATAAATTCAAACTTGTGTACCCAATTCTTGTTTTTTAAAGTAATTAAAGATGTATGCTGTACAATCATTTCACTCTGGAAAAAGAACAGTTCAAAGAAATCATTAAACTCCCCAAATTACCCATGAGCCCATAATGAGTGTATGTAAACTTCTAGTAGTGCTCTTACTCAGATGGATGACAGGATGCTTCTTTTGTCATTGTTTGCAGTGTCTGTAAATACAGATAAAGCAATTCAAACATTCACAAGATGCAACCCATCATTTACACTCACTTTTATCTTAGCAGCATTTTTGCTTCTCCCCTGTAGGATCATTGTAAATACATTTTCTGTCACAGTTAAGGAGTAGGGTACAGACTCCTATTAAGTGGCACAAAGAGTTAAACTGTTACCTCAGCTCTGGATCCATCTGACTTCCTGCAACAGTTTTCTCACTGGGTGGGGGTCCTCTGTTGTCTCCAGTGTTAAGCATGCTGACTGGCTGAAGCTCCATTTCCTCTGCCTCAGTTTGCACAGTTTGAACTCTTCCATTCATTCTCAGTTGAATGTTTAGTCTTTAGCCTGGCCACACCCATGTTTGTTCTTTCACTTTGCCTGTATATTATCCAGCCAATATAACAAGTAAAGCATGTGTACAGTGGACCTATGTCGAGGCTTGTCCATAAAATAAGCTTACAGCAAGCAAAGACACACATGATGGCAAATAAAAGAAGCAGACATGATGATGCTGATAATGTGTAAAACATGCTAGATGAGGAGGAGGATGAGGAGGAGTGTGATTCGTGTTGGCTTTTGAAGTCCTGAGAACAACATGTGCAAAGCAATGCAAACAAAGGGCTTCGTGGTTATGAACAGAAAGGAATTTACCCAGTGAGATGACCTCTACTTAAAAACACACTGTCCACATTAACTTAACAGCATACACACGAGAGGCCATGATAGACTTATGTAAGCCATACGGGTCCACAGACCAACTGCTATAACACATGCAGAAGTATTATGCAGTTGTCCGAGAGCTTAGTGACATTACAGTAGATGATTTAGAGACATTTAGTGTGAGTCATACACAGTGTTGATGTATCAAAGCAAAAATAGCTTGGGAATGTGAGCTCAGTAAACCACACAAAAGACTTAGTGTGTCAGACAATTAAATGATTCATTTAAATGTGAAAATAATGTGAAAGCATTGATGTTAAGAAGTTTTTATCTATTGGGTTAAATCCTCTGAAGAGATTCCATGTATAGCATTACAAACTAATATTAAAAAACAGCAATAAAGCAATGACAAGCTGTATGGAAGGACTTTAATATATACATATTTTCACATGTTATAATGGCACTGAAGCTACAGCAGTGGTGTTGGCAGGGATTTGAATTCCCAGCACATGGTTGCACCATTTCTATGTGAAACGGCACATTCTGAATGTCTGGCAAAAGATTTACAGAGGCTTGCAAATCCTTGATAAACAAATGGCATAAATGTCCACAGTAACAAATTATTTACTTTTCAAAAGAGAAAAAAATTAACCCAGGCTGTGCAGAGTGATCAGAACAACACGCTGTTCACTTGTTTTTAGAGGAATAATCTTCTGAAACCAAATTATACAATAGGTTTAAACTCTAAAGAAATTTCCTGTTAAAGTGGATATTTATAGCAGTGTGCAATAAATACAGCAAAAATTTAATTGTAAAGCTTATAATTTAGCTTCAAAAGTGACAATCTCTCAAATTACTGTTTATAAGCTTCACAAAAGTCGTATTTATTGCAGGGCTCATAGACCAGATGGCATGATATTGGAGTATATGGACCTATTATTTTGTCCATCCCTTGCCTCTCTAACATGCATGTCAGCAAAAGCAAGCTGGCAGCAGGACGGCTCACACTGACCGGCAGAAGCAGAGAGAGCGGGACTTTTAGGAATAGGGAAAAAACAACAAACGTGGGTCAGATTTATAAAACTATGACAAACTCAGACAACAGTGTGACTGAATGCCCTGCAGTGATGATATAAGCTTTCTGTCTAATTTTGTCCATTATTGAGACTGGTGCTCTTTGGATTCCTCCGCTGCTGGTGAGCATAAACTGAGTGTGTGAGCGAGTGGTTAAAAACTTTCATAAAAGACTTAACCAAAAAAAAAACAAAACAGAAAACCTCACGGGGGGGATGCAGACTGTGGTGTCACTTTGAAACACGCCGAACGACAGAAGTGTGAAGAAACACACCGACAACACAGGGAAGGACACAACAACACATCCCTCGACTTTCATTTGGCAGCGGCTTCCTTTGGCTGTCCGGATTTAAATTGGCAGTGTCTTACTCTGGATCCATAAGCATACACACACATACTCACTCACACAGCACAGCCATACATACATACATACAGTACATGATGCAGTACATAACATGCACATACACAGATATAAATACGTAAAGGTTTTCTTTAAATGCACTTCTGTGTCCGCAGTTCTCCGCTTTGAAAATAGGAAGGTGCATAAATAAAACATTCCTATTGTTATAGAAAAGGTCCATGCATGACTGGCACCTCTGGGTTCGCCAAGACTGAATGTGGAGGAAATATGAGGGCTATATGCCATCTGGCTGTATCCCCTCACATCTCACCACTTCATAAATTATGCTTCATGATTGTGTTGTTGTTTGACTCTGGCAGTGTTTGGACAGTACATTAGTCTCTCTCTCTCTCTCTCTCTCTCTCTCTCTTTTTATTTATTTATTTATTTATTTTTGTCCTTCACAGATGGGTGCTGTCCTGTGTATCGAACCTGTGGCTCTCTGAGAGCCCGGTGCTGCACTTCCTGCTGCTCCCCTGATTAGGTACCAAGGAGAGGGGGTCTGGTCTGATCAGGTACCTGCAGATGGGACACAGCAGATAGACTTCTGTAATGTTTGTAATTTGTAACGCTGTTTTCATTTTATAGCACTATTAGTGTGTTGCTCTATACTCACACAACATCGTGCAGCTCCAGTCTGGTGTCTGGAGGAGGGTTGATGAGGATGTATGACAGTCTGTTCCCTTGGTCTGTCATCCCGTCTGACACAGGAGGAAAAGAGGTTAGTGAGGCAGGAAATGAAGTAGGCACAGGATACACAGTAGGCTGTGCTACATCCGCACACGCAGAACAGGCTTTATGTTACACCGAGTCACAGGACAGGAATTTAGATAAAAATGGACACAAGTTGAGGCAAACAGTATCACAGATAGTAAACATTAGGGTGAGTGACATACCCAGATCCTGTACTTAAGGAAAAGAACATAAGTAGAGGCAGAAGTTTAAAAAAATGGGCTGGTATGATTACATGTGACATTATTAAATTAAACTACCAGTGTATTAATGTACTCTTTTATTCATGTAGATGGTTTAGGTGAAGCTAATTTTGACAAACTGCGGACAAAAAGTTAAAAATATGTCGCAGAAATCTGTAAATTATAAAATAATTTATTATTTTGTAATAAGATGAAATGTTGTCTGAGTATTTTCAGATTATTTGTAAAAAGTTTTGAAAACATCAGTGTAACTTATGCTTTAACGAAACATTGTGTTTTATAAACATATGTTTCTTTAGGGAACAGTTTACCCTGCCCGGGATAGGGTTACCGGGGCCCCGCCCTGGAGCCAGGCCCGGGGAGGGAGCTCGAGGGAGAGCGCCTGGTGGCCAGGCCTTAGCCCATGGGGCCTGGCCGGGCACAGCCCGAACAGCATACGTGGGACCACCCTCCTGCAGGCCCACCACCCGCAGGAGGCGCCGTAGGGGTCAGGTGCAGTGTGAGTCGGGCGGCGGCCAAGGGCGGAGACCCTGGCGGACCGATCCCCGGCGACCGAAGCTAGCGATTGGGACATGGAATGTTAGCTCTCTGGGGGGGAAGGAGCCTGAGCTAGTGTGTGAGGTCGAGAGGTACCGACTAGATATAGTCGGGCTCACCTCAACGCACAGTTTGGGCTCTGGAACCAGTCTCCTGGAGAGGGGCTGGACTCTGTTCCACTCTGGAGTGGCCCTCGGTGAGAGGCGGCGGGCTGGGGTGGGTATCCTAGTATCCCCTCGGCTTGCTGCCTGTACGTTGGAGTTT
>VUQS01010342.1:0-10954 GCA_015108495.1 Heterochromis multidens
TAATTGCAGCAAAAGGTGGCTCTACAAAGTACTGATGTTGGGGGGCTGAATATTTATGCACATGCCAATCTTCAGATTTTAATTTATTAAAAATTCATTTTTCTATATTTTTTTTCTCATTTCATTTCACCAACGTAGCCTAGTTTGTGCAGATCCATCACATGAAATGTCATTGCGAAACATGTTGATTCCAGGTTGTGAGGCAAAAAAACCTGACAAATGCCAAGGGGGATGAATACTTTTGCAAGGCACTGTATACCATGGCTGAAAGATTAGACACTAGTCCTAAAAGAAAGGAACATTAGACAACAACTTTGTTTACATTGTTTTGTGATACAACAGGGTGTGATCATAAAGTTGTCTGACTTAATTTAAAAGAAGAAAAAGACGAAGAAACATACTGGATTTAAATTTGAATAGTTTTCATTCAGTTCCATTCCGTGTCTTGGCACTTCTGCATTATTGTATCTGCACTGTATGCTAGATTTCGTTCAGTGTGTCAAAATGGTGAGGTCAACTTGAGTTTTATTAGGAAAGTGGACAAAATCTGTCAAGGGTGGGTGGTTAGCAGTAATTATGTTGGTAGTCACGAAGAACTAAGCCTTGTCAATGTGCTGTGTAAAGCTGTATGATGGTTTGAGGGCATATGTCATGGTCCTGGGTCTTTGACCCAGGTTTGTGAGTTTCTTTGAACTTGTTGTTGTTTCTTTTTGTTTTATGAGATATTGATGTTTAGTTTTGGAGAGCCTCTTAGTTTTGTTATTTATGGTCTAGTTCTTGGTTCTTGTTTTATTATGTTAGTTCCTTGTCCTGTTTGTCCTAGTCCCGCCTCTGTGTTCTGTTTTCTGTGTCTCCGTGTTTGTTTACGTTTCGTCTCCCCAGTCGTGTCCCCATGTCTGTCTGGTCTCTCCGTGGCTGTCTGTGTTCCCTGTCTTGTCTAAGTATCCGTTTGTAGTCCTGGTCCCGGTCCTTGTGTTTTCCTTCCTGTCCCCATGTTCTCTCTGTGTCTCCCCAATTTGTCATGTCCTCATGTTTGTTTATTCTTCAGTCCCGGTGTCAAGTTTGTGTGTCTTAGTCTGTGTCTCAGTTTGTGTGTGTTACTTCCTGTTTTGCTTTCATAGTCTCCCGTCGTGTGTGTGTCATGTTCAGTTTTGCTTCCCTTGTCTCATCAGTTTGATTCTGTTCAGGTGTGTTCCCCAGGTGTGCCCACTCTGCCCGATTCCCTCTTGTGTATATATTGTCTGCATCTCCCTCTGTTTGTCGTTGTGTCCTCCCTCATTGCATGTGCAGTTTCCGTCAGTCTGTTTTTGTCCTCATGGTGCGTGTAGTCTCCATTAGTCTGTTTAGCCTCCAGTTTATTCCTGCCTGACTTTATTGTTTTTGTTTTCGTCGCCTTTTTGCCAGCGCTAATAAAGCTGTGTTTTTGAGTTTATGTCAGTCTGCCGAGTCCTGCATTCTGGGTCTAGCCCATGGGGCCCGCAGCCTAAAGAGGAGAAATGGGCCCGCCCTCCTGTAGGCCCAGCACCTGCAGGAAGCCCCGTTGGGGTCAGGTGCAATGTCTGTCAGGCAGTGGTCAAGGGCAGACAACCTGGCAGTCCGATCCCCAGCTATCAAGGCTGGCTATGGGGACGTGGAACGTCACCTCTCTGGTGGGGAAGAAGCCTGAGCTAGTGTGTAAGGTTGTGAGATACTGGATAGATATAGTTGGGCTCACCTCAGCACATGGCTTGGGCTCTGCAGCCAGTATCCTGTAGAGGGGCTGGGCTCTGTTCCAATTTGGAACCTTGGTGAGAGGTGGTGGACAGGGGTGGGTATCCTTGTATCCCCTCGGCTTGCTGCCTGTACGTTGGGGTTTTTTCCAGTCGACAAGAGGATTGCTTCCATGCGCCTTTGGGTCGGGGAATGGGTCCTGACTGTCATTTGCTCTTATGCGCTGAATGACGTGGGCAATGACAGTGAGACCTGGAGGGGCGTGATTGGGAGAAATGGCCTCCCTGATTTGCCCTGAACTCGAGTGGTGTTCTGTTATTAGATTTTTGTGCGAATCACAGTTTGTCCATAACAAACACCATGTTAGAACATAAGGTTGTTCATAAAGGTGTTCTGCTGCAGCGAGAGTACTGACAGGGACTAGAAAGAGAGAGCATATTTCTCCCACATTGGCTTCTCTTCATTGGCTCCCTGTTAAATCCAGAATTGAATTTAAAATCCTTCTCCTTACATACAAGGTCTTGAATAATCAGGCCCCATCTTATCTTAAAGACCTCATAGTACCATATCACCCCAATAGAGCACTTCGCTCTCAGACTGCTGGCTTACTTGTGGTTCCTAGGATATTTAAAAGTAGAATGGGAGGCAGAGCCTTCAGCTTTCAGGCCCCTCTTCTGTGGAACCAGCTCCCAGTTTGGATTCGGGAGACAGACACCCTCTCTACTTTTAAGATTAGGCTTAAAACTTTCCTTTTTGATAAAGCTTATAGTTAGGGCTGGATCAGGTGACCCTGAATCCTCCCTTAGTTAGCTTGCTGCAATAGGCCTAGTCTGCTGGGGGTTTCCCATGATACACTGAGCGTTTCTCTTTCTCTCACCTCTGTTCACTCACCATGTGTTTTTACACCTCTCTGCATTTAATGAGCTATTATTAATCTCTGGCTCTCTTCCACAGCATGTCTTTCTCCCCTCACCCCCAACCGGTCGTGGCAGATGGCTGCCCCTCCCTGAGCCTGGTTCCGCCAGAGGTTTTTTCCTGTTAAAAGGGAGTTTTTCTTTCCCACTGTTGCCAAGTACTTGCTCATAGGGGGTCGTTTGATTGTTGGGGTTTTCTCTGTATTATTGTAGGGTCTTTACCTTACAATATAAAGCGCCTTGAGGCGACTTTTGTTGTGATTTGGTGCTATATAAATAAAATTGAATTGAATTGAATTGAATAAGAGCATGTGGCACCAGGATACCCAACGTCACAGGTCGATGATTGATCAGTCATCAGATCTGCAGCCGTATGTTCTGGACAGTTGGGTGAAGAGAGGAGCTGAGCTGTCAACTGATCACCACCTGATGGTGAGTTGGATCAGGTGGCGGGGGAAGATGCTGGACAGGCCTAGTGAAGTCTGGGGGATGAGGGGTGGACGGCCTGCCCATTACTGGGGGTGAGGTCAATGAGGTAGTTAAACAACTCCTTGGTGTTAGGGACATTGGGGTGGATGAGATTCACCCTGAGTTTCTTAAGCTCCTGGATGTTGTAGGGTTGACATGCCTATGCAACATTGCATGGAGATATGGGGTGGTGTCTTTGGATTGGCAGACTGGGGTGGTGGTTCCCATCTTTAAGAAGATCACACTACTGAGCTTTCCTGGAAAGGTTTATGCCAGGGTACACGAAAGGAAAGTTCATCTGTTAGACGAGCCTCAGATTCAGGAGAAACGATGCAGTTTTCATCCTGGTCACAGAACGCTGGACCAGCTCTTTATCCTCTTGAGGATGATTGAGTGTGTGTGTGAGTTTGCCCTAGACTCACGTCACTGAATCTTTTGCCTTTAACATTCTGTTGTTCTTGGTTACAATACCTGTAACTAGAAGGCAGTTGCCTACTCCCTGGAGTGTTTGAACTTTAGACCTTATCACCTCTGTGTTACTTATGTCGTAAGTCTTTGATCTTGTCACCCCACTGTTGTGTTCCCCCAGATAAGCTGGAGGAGGTGACTGGGGAGAGTGAAGTCTGGGCTTCTCTGCTTAGGCTGCTGCCCCTGTGACCCGGCCCTGGATAAGCAGAAGAGGATGGATGGATGGATGGATGGTTGGATGGATGGATGGAAAAAGACTAATCACAAGTCAAACAGCAAGCAGCTGTGCACACTTGCTGGTAAAATAAATCAACAAAGCCATTTTACAGTGTCCCAGCTTTCCACAAATCTTATTCAAACATTCCTGACATTTTTCTAAGTTTCACTATGTTAACACTTTTGAGATATAACAGGTGTGCTCTCACCATGTTGTTTAGGATCACCTCCACCTTAAGCTAACCTGATAGCTCAGGTGCACATTTTATTTCTTACAAAGTGTGTTCAGCATCCATGCTCAGACACCTGCAAAGAAGTCGATGGAATATTGTCTTATCACAGCTTTTGCCATTTATTTAGGTTTTATTCAACAAATTATTCTGAGATAATTCTGAGACAGATTATTCTCAGGCAGAAAAGTAAAAAAAAGAAACATTTTCAAATATACTGAAGCAGACACCAGAGTAAATACTGTCTTTATTGTGTAACTGCAAAGTACAACCCCAGTCCCAAGATGGTTGTGACAGTGTGTAAAATGTAAATAAAAACTGAATGCAATGATTTTCAAATCTAATAAACCCATATTTTATTCACAGTAGAACATAGAAAACATATCAAATGTTTAAACTGAGACATTTTACTATTTCACAAAAAATATTAGTCTATTTTGAATTTGATGGCAGAAACACTTCTCAAAAAAGTTGGGATGGGGGAAACAAAAGGATGGAAAAGTAAGTGTGACTTAAAAGAAACAGCTGGAGGAACATTTTGTATACGTCTAGTTAGGTTAATGGGCATCAGGTTAGTAACATGATTGGGTATAGAAAAGCATCTTAGAGAGGCAGTTTCTCATTAGTAATAACAGGCAAGGGTTCACCAAAATGTGTCTAGATTGTGCAACAGTGAGACTCTGGAGAAATCTCTCTTCGCAAGAGACAAGGCCGAAAATCAATATTGGATGCCCGTGGCCTTGGGCCCTCAGGTGCCACTGCATAAAAAACAGGCATGATCCTGTCATGGAAAGCATTGCATGGGCTCAAGAACACTTCCAGAAATCATTGTCTATGAACACAGTTCACTGTGTCATCCACAAATGCAGGCTAAAGCTCTATTTTGCAAAGAAGAAGCCATATGTGAACAAGATCCAGGAATGCCGCCATCTTCTCTGGGCCAAAGCTAATTTAAAATGGAATGAGGCAAAATGAAAAACTGCTCTGTGGTCAGAGGAATCAAAATTTTAAATTATCTCTTCCCCCAGCATAAAGAGGAGAGGAACCATCCAGCTTGTTATCAGCACTCAGTTCAAAATCCTGTGTCTATGGGATATGGGGGTGCAGTAGTGCCTATGGAATTGGTAGCTTGCACATCTAGAAAGGCACCATCAATGCTGAAAGATACAGGTTTATACAGGTTTTAGAGCAACATATACAACATGTACAACACATGCTCTCATCCAGATGATGTCCTTTTGAGGGAAGGCCTTGCATATTTCAGAAAGACAATGCTAAACAGTGTACTGCATCTATTCCAAAAGCATGGCTTTGCAGTAGAAGAGTCTGGGTGTTGAACTGGCCTGCCTGCAGACCAGACCTTTCACCAACTGAAAACATTGGCGTATCATAGAACGAAAACTATAACAAAGAAGACCCAGGACTGTTGAGCAGCTAGAATCCTCTATCAGACAAAAATGGGACAACATTCCTCTCTCAAAAGTCCAGCAGCTGGTCTCCTCACTTCCCAGACCCTTGCAGACTGTTGTTAAAAGAGGGGATGCTACACAGTGGTAAACAAGGCCATGTCCCAAATGTTTTGAGACGTGTTGCTGCCATCAAATTCAAAATGATCTTATTTTTTTCTTAAAATGGTACACTTTCTCAGTTTAAACATTTGATAAATAAAATAAAATAAATAAAATATGAGTTTATAAGATTTGAAACTCATTGCATTCTGTTTTTATTTACACTTTACACAGCATCCCAACTTTTTCGGAATTGGGGTTGTACTTTTTATTACCTTTCACTAATATATCTTATAGATTTACACAAGGATTACAAAGACACATTGCTTTTTCATGCATCCACATGTTTAGGGTAGTTGACTTCAGGCACTAGGACTGGTCATGAGGACTAAATCTCAATGTCTCTGAGACTCTGCAGAGAAAAAAACACAGTAAACTTTAATACAGTTACATCCCAACAAAGTAACAAAGTCTACGGGGTGAATCTCTTTTTATTCATATAGTTTTTAGTCATGTAATATCAGCACAAACAACAATCCAAAGCTACTGATGTTGATACTGTAGTCCATTAGCTGCAAAGAATACTACTACAGCTATTATCTGTGGTTTAACTGTGGTTTCTATTGTGGAGTTGTTTCATTGTTAAATACAGGTGTGACCTGTTTTTATGGTCTGAGGAAAAATTTAACACCTGCACCTCCACTTGGCTCTTTAGCAGGTAAGTCATATAATACAGCATCAACAGAAGCAAATTCCATGCATTATAAATAAAGTATATAAAATGTGGTGGTGCAGTGGGTTAAACAGAGGTCTTCTACCCAGGGGAATGGTGGTTACTCCTGCGTGAAGCCAAAAGTAAATGGTGATTTATTTTTAATGTATTTTAAATCTATGTGTATAGCATAGTTGGTATATAAAAAATGGAATTTGAAAAAACTGTGAAGCCTCAAGCAGAGATTTGTGTCCGTCGCCATCTTGGTGTTTTGAAACTAGATATGGCAAGGGGCAGGTCTGACTGAGAAACTGAGGGACACTGCACGCTCATGTAGGAGCAACTTGTCAAGGTAGGTTTGTACTAAAGCATAAACTGCTTTATCATCTATTTTGCTCTAAATGGGACGATAATTTACAAAACAAACCCACCACGTTGAAGTCATTAAGTATTGAATGTAGCAAATGAGGCCATAGACATATAAGGAAAGGATTTACTGAGGTCAGGACTCAAGGGAGCTGTGGGGTCCCTGTATTTTTAAATTCTGGCTTTTTTTTCTGCCTACTGCAGTTTTGATGTTGTTTGTGATTTTTGTGTGTTTGTCTTAGCTCATACTTTTTCCTTCATCTTGTTACACAGAGCTCTGATGCCCAGAACTGCGGCACTAATGCAGACGCAAAACTGGAGAACAGTCAGCACAATCAAAGTAATGTCCATGGCTGTCAGCAATCTCTGACAGAAAGGAAAAACGAAGGAAAATAGAAAATTAACTAAATACAATCAATGTGCACAATCAGTGACAAAAATGTTATCATATATGTTTTAAAAGCATATTTACCTGAGCAAAGAATGCCACATATTTGCAGTTGTCATTATATTGACCAGTGGACCTGTTCAAGTCACACATCCAGACAACAGAGGCTTCTGCTAGGTCTATAGCATATAGCACAATGCCAATAATGGCAAAGATGCAGCCAGCTATGTTCATAAACACAGCATACCATGTCTGAGAGGAGAGATTACGTTATTCTTCTCACTGTGATTCATAACAGTGTAGGTTTCCATTCAATTTCAGCCTGTACTTACAAAGCAAAAGCAGGGGCACTGGCCGATGATAACTGAAAGGATTCCAGCTGCAATGCACTGAACGGAGATCAATGAACAACTCATCAAAATTAAAATAGTACATGCTATATTTAATTAGTTTTTTAATTATTAAATCAGCAGTTTTATTTTTACCACTGCACCCAGCCAGTAAGGAGCTCCCAAGCTGGTCAAATCTCCAGGATGTGTGCTTGTTCGTCCAGGACCAAGCCCAATGTTAAACAGCCCCACCATGATCTGTATTGTCTATAAAAGATTAAATCACACAGTGTTACACCTGAAACAATCAAATTTTTAAATGAGTTTGAGTTCCTCTCACCCCAAGAACTCCAAATGTGCCATTACACATCAGCCTCCTGAACACTGGACAGCTGGAGAGAGTCTTGAGGTTTTGATGCAATGGTGGAAATCTGCTCTTTTCCATGGTCGTCACAGTGACCACGGATATCTTTCACATCTGCAAAATGGAAAGGAGTTTTAGGGTGGATGGTTCAGAGGCAGATTGTACTTATAAATCCCATTAGTAAATTTCAGTTTTAAAGCTAAAAAGGTAAATCACAACTCAAACAACATAAGACTGACACATTGCTATAACTGAAATATATACAACGATAGTGTGTAGTCATATTCTGCATACTGTAATCCTATTATGTCACATAATGGTACATAATGGTATCTCATTGGAATTGTACAGATTACTTATTGAAAATATACATGTATCTATAAACCCAAGCATACGCATGTGTGAAATATAAACCTATTTAATATAAGCCTGTGTTTCCAAAGAAATTGGGATGAGATGCAAAATGTGAATAAAAACAGAATGCAATGATTTGTAAATCACTGAAACCCTATATGTAAATAAAAAGAGAATATATGAAATTATGAAACTGAGAAATTTTTACATAATTTGGGACAGATGCAACAAAGGATATAGAAAACTTTTGTAATACTAAAAAATGGTGTAACATTTTAAACTAATTAGATTAATTGGAAAACGGTTGGTAACATCAGTCTTTCAGTAGTAAAGATGATGGGTTTTTTTGTTTTTTTAATAACTGTTCTCAACTTAAAATTGTAAACAATGTGTTGATGCCATCATCATTTTTTTATTTTTTTTTGTTGCTTTTCTACAGCGTTAGGGTTCAAAGCTAGGGTTGGGATTGTCATCAGTGATGAATTAGACCTCAGAGGCTAGAGAGAATCTAAACAAATCCCTGTATGAAAGAGTAAAACAACTGACAGTGAACACAGTTCAAAGCTGCACTCAATACAGCCTGACTGAGTCATCAGTGGGTCAGTATTATTGGCTGATATTAGCTATATGCTAATCTATTAATATCTGCATTTATAACAGCTGATAAATGAAAATTTAAAAAGTAAAGAAGAGATGGAAGAAACACCCTTTGACCATGTTAGGTCAAAATGTTGGAATCATTGATGTGTCCTCTGGCCTAAATTGAAGAGAAACCATAGCCATTCGACTTGCATAGGAAATTTGCAAATCTCTGAAGGCACCATAAACACTGATACACACACATTTTCTGTAGCAACACATGGCAATGTCTTTTTGCAGTAATGTCTTGCTTATTACAGCAAGAAATTGCAAAGCATATTCTGCACGTTATACAAGCCTTGCTCTGTCGTAGCAATGCGTTAAAATGTTTCATTAGTGGATCAACAGTGATCACTCAGGAAAAACTTGATTTGCAGTAACTCTTCCCTTTAAAAGGGACAACTGGGGGAAAATTCCAGCAAAATAACAGAACCACTTGTTTGCCTCACAGTAGGGTTTTCCTTTATTGTCACCCATCATCAAAATCACCCAAACATCCCCAGTTCCCATTTGCCAAATGATAACTTGTTGCCTTTGTTAATAACATGTTGAGCTTTAAAATGTCTGGATGTTGGTTGGAGAAAAAAAAAAACATGTATGAAGATGCCAGTTTGTGCTCTGGGAAGTGTTGGTGGACATTTTGACAATTTTATTCCAATTCACAGCTACATAAGCTGGAATTTAAGGTATTTGACATGTGTGATACAGAGTTATTTAAAAACAAGAAGTGCTGCATTGGTATGTTAAAGAGCAATTCACACTGAAGGACTATGAACAGGTTTTATAGTTTCAGTGAAGGAAGTTCCCAGAAAGTTTTGCACTTCCTTCAACCTCTTATGTTATAACTTAGTATACACACACACTAAAAAGGATGGTAAAAAGATGTGACCTTAAACGTCAACTATCAACACAAACAGCTCAAAATAAAATAAAATAAAATAAATTAAATAGGTTAGACATAAAAAAAACAAAAAAACAAATGTATACAAAGTTTCAGTTAGTTTAAGTTTAAAGGAACCTTTTCCCACTTCTCTCTTTTGCAAGCAGTGAAAACACTGAAAAAAAAATCCATATCAATCAGTTTGGGGGTAAAATCACATAAACTCTTATAAATGACTGCAAGTGTGAGTTTGAGCAGAGGACCTACCTGGAGAGTTGCCTCAAGCGCTGCAACTCCGAAAGTCTCGTGTGCCGATGGTAAGCTCAATCAAAAGCTTAACAACAAAAGTGACACTTCCTGTGTCACCCTTTTCTTCACAATAAAAGCCTTTTAAAACTGAATTTGCACGAAGAAAAACACAAAATTCAATCACCAGGTAACATTTCAGAATATTTTGAAATATGAAGCCATCTAGCACTCTCTATCACTAATAAGTAATTATTCCCAACTTTTCTATCTTTTATTTGTTCCTGCTGATTTGATACACATAGGTATAATGTACTCTTCTGTTTAACAAATTCACAATTCTTTGTGTCTCTTTTAGGGAAAGTTACCTTCTGAAATATGTCACCTGTTTATAAATTAATTTATAACCTGACATTCAATAGCTCATTAACTTATTATTATTATTATTATTATTATTAATAGTAGTAGTAGTAATTCAAGTTCTGTAACAAAATTATAGAATAAAGTTTTGTGTACAGGTTTATGGTTGTGGTAAAATACCTTTCTTTTCAAATGTTAGGGACATCATTTTTCAGCGGTTGCCATTCTAATTTACTGGGTATTTTTTCAGTTGTGATATATAACCTAACTGATACTATATTTGCAAAAACTAAAATAACATTTGGGCCCTTTTCCTAAAAATAGTGTAAGTAACTAGTAATTATAATAATTATTTTTGCAATTTGCTCCATTTGCTCCCATTCATTGAAGACTTAATTGCTACAGTGGGTTTAATAGAAAGTGAAGAGACTAGTACAACACTTCTTTTAGGTGTTGGAGCACTGGGCACAAGATGGGACTCTTCAAAGAAAGTAAAAGACAAACTGTCACATATCCACACAGGTTTGTAACGTAGCAAATCAGAGGCCAAAATGATTTTGGTTTATTTTTTGCTCCTACAGTTTATTAAAAGGAAACCCTTTCAGCTAAAAAGAAAAGACAAAAAAAAAAGAAAGAAAAGAAAAACAGTATTGTTCTGGCATTAGTAGTCACATAGACAGTGAATTAATGTGCTTTGTCATTTCACCTTTGCAACCCTTTAATTAATTACTGTCACAGTTATATGTCCAATACAAAATCTGCACTTTGGAAAATTAATTAGAAAATAGCTAAATTAACATTT
>VUQS01010345.1:12158-26612 GCA_015108495.1 Heterochromis multidens
CTCCACAAATTAAAAAAAAAAAAAAAAAAAAAAAGCACTAATATAAGTATCATAGTGAGGTCAGAATTGAGAGCAGGTTTCTTTCATGGCTTTTATGAGCTCCAGTGTAGTATATTTGCACCACAGCCCTGAAAATGCTTCCCAGGCCGAAAGAGGCTTTGGCAACCAAGGTATGCACCTCAACAATACACGGGGGTCTGTTTACAGCCCAGAAGGCCCCTCTATAAACTCCCTGACTGCAAGCCCTTGCAGCACAGCCCCAGGCTGACTAGACTTCATACTTCCCCTGTTGTCATTTTAAAATAGTATTTCAATTTTTAACTTGTTGACCTAAGCCCATGAGCCAGTAAACCACAATAGAGGAAAAATGTGTCAGCTTTAGTTTTAACGCAAGCTCTAACATGATAATTTTTGTATTTTTGTTTCTGTTTACTCTCTAAATCATTTTCCTCTTCCTCTTCTTGTGTGTTTTCTATAGCAAGGTGACATGAACTCTTTCCTTTGGAGAGTAAAGCGAGCACCTCCTCACCCACCTTCTTACTTATTTGGTACCATCCATGTGCCCTATACCCGAGTCTGGGACTTCATTCCCAACAACTCCAAGCAGGCTTTCCATGACAGCAATAACGTTTTCTTTGAGCTGGATCTGACTGATCCGCTGACCATCTCTAAACTGACCAGCTGCCAGTTGCTTCCCCACGGAGAAAACCTGCAGACGCTGCTACCTCGAGACCTGTACCGCCGACTCAAACGCCATCTTGACTACGTCAAACACATGATGCCTTATTGGATGACAGCTGACCAGCGAGGCCGAGGCCTGTATGCTGACTACCTCTTCAATGCTATTGCAGGGAACTGGGAGAGGAAGAGGCCTGTGTGGGTAATGCTGATGGTAAACTCACTCACAGAATGGGACGTCCGATCCAGGGGGACACCAGTGCTTGACCTGTTCTTAGCTCAAGAGGCAGAGCGGATGGGGAAGACCACAGGGGCAGTGGAGCAGGTGGAGGAGCAATGTCACCCCCTCAATGGACTCAACTTCTCTCAGGTAGGAGGATGAAATGTCTGTGTTTAGAGTTGCTTTCTTTGCCTTTAATTCCCTGTGTGTACACAGCTGGAATAGCTGAAGAAATTGCAAGAACAAGCCAGGCCTAGAGGGGGCATGCACAAACTCTAAGTTGGTGTATCTTCTATCCTCCTGCCTAGTCTGAATACATGAAAATATATATACACATTTTGTATGTTGCACCTTTTCTGAAAAGAAACAGAGAATGTGGGAGAAGACAATTTAAGGAGAAAGAAGTGATTAAAACCTGTCTGCTGTAGGCAGCTTTATGGTTATGAATGTCCCTCCACCTCACTGCACAAACATACTTAACAGCTGAATCTGGAGAAAGGGTGTGAGAGACTGCATAAAGACACATTAAAAAAGGTGAGAAGAGTGGAGCGCTCGCTTTCATTTATTCATTTATTAAACTCTATAGAGCCTCAAAAGAAAGAGTAAGATGCTCTGATAATTTTTTTTCCTTAATGCAACCTTTTGACAACATTTAGAAGGAGAAATATATTAGTGTATTCATGATGCACTGCACACCACACACAAAAGCACGCTGTAGGTGTGCAAAGGTTTATGTATGCACGTTCACTGAGTAATGCAAAAGAATCTGTGAGTGCCTAAAGCTTCATGTGAGAGGACAGAGGGCTTGAGAGCTAATTTGAGACGCAGTGGGCTTCCAGCCTCTCCTCTTTCATCAGTACCTCCTAACTACGCTGTCAAAGTCGCACTGCATGCCCTGCACATGCCTGAGAGCTTTACTAACCCTAGAAATAAGCTAGGGAAAGCACACTATGTTTCTCAGTAATGAAGAGAATAATTGCTAATGCCTTTGGGAGTTTTTTTGCAGTGTTTTTGTCTGTTATGTGCTATACAGGTGCCATTTTCTTATTATCTTAAGGGATCCATGTCTCCTGTCTTTAGTAAATCTATTTAATGTTGATCTGCATTTAGTGGCTTAAATTACATCCTAACATGGCTGAGAAGCAGCACAAGTCCAGTTTTAGAAAACGGTGTTTATGTTTCTAGAGAACTTTGACTTTACTTCAATCTTCAAAATGTGTACTTCCATGAAAAAGCAAAATGTAGCTAATTTAAAATGAGCAGTAACATTTTTTTTACAAGACAGGTTTTCAAATTCAGATAAGCGTTTCAACGCCATGAGATTTCAATCAAAATTTAATCACGAATGATTTGAATTTCACCCAACCTGTGCACAAGCATCACTGACTACTGAGCTTCCAACCCCCTTGCTTCCAGACATGTATGAGAACAATCCAGAGCTGAACTGAAACTGACATGGAAACCATTATTCTCAATTATAATAATTTGTGATTTAATCTGAACACTATGGTTGATTGGATCCCTCTACGCTTGACTATAACAGCGATGAGGTCAGAAGGATGGATAGACCAAGAGTTGAACAGAAAATGCGTGGGTGGGAATCAGGAGAAAGAAAAGTGAAAGAGCAGAGAGAGAATGTCAGAGATACACTGAATAAGGGGGAAGAAACAGGGGAAAGATGGTGAAGGAATTGCACGGAGAGTGACCTGCATCTTGTCGCTGCTAATGCTAATCTGAAACATAAGCAAAAGGAGAACCAAAATGGGAATGATTCTAAACCTTTCTGGCCCACAGATTATTTGCTCCCAACATAAAGTACATTTTTTTTTAAACGCTATGCCATATCTCTGACTTAACAGAGAAGCTCTTAAAAATGCGATCACTGATAATTTATCACCTGTAGGTTTCTGAGTGGGAGCCTGGTCCCACTGTTACCAGTACAGTGGAGCTCAGACTCCTGTGAGATGGGTGGTCTTGAGGCACTGGTTTGTGACTCGTGAATTTAGAGGAAGCAGTTTTTGGCTGAAAAGAGGTCCAGCAAATATATCATCCTCTCTGAAACAGGAGGAGGAAGAGGAGGCATGTTTTAAAGCAGTAATCTTCTGTTTAGTGGTGGTGTTTGTGGTAACGTGGGAGGGACAGAGAGATATCAAGTATAGCAGAGCTCTCTTTAGACAATTGTGGTCTAACAAGAGTGCAGTCTGTCTGAGACCTCTCTCTGGTCTCTTTAGATGACAGAGAGGTGTGGATATCTCTGTGAGAGGCAGTTTAGAGGCTGTGGAAACAAAGGCAGGCAGGGTGCATGGTTCTTCTCCAGTTCTTTGAAGGCCGATGTAGGTTGACAGCTGGGCGGTACCAAATGCTTTCAGCACAGATTGGAAAAGGCTGGAGACAGTTCAATCAGCACAGAGTGTACACTGCACAACCAAAACTCTTTGTATATCTTCTGTTCCCTCAAGGGTGGATAAATGTATTACATAATGACTTATCAAGTAAATTCCACTGTCACCATATAATAATAATCATAATAATAATAATAATAACTGTACCATGTATTACTAATGCAGAAGACCAAACTCCAATGGCTTATTTGCACCTAGATTCTGTTCATTTTTGAAGGTGGGACATGGAATAAAAATTGATTTATTGCAACGCTTCTTTTGAGAAACCTGATGGTGGCTCTGGCCTGTAAGCCTCTCTCATTCCCAGCAAATAAGCACCCATATTTATTTTACCTGGGTCACTTTGTAGCCGAGGCCACCGACCATGTCAAAGAGAAATTACATCGTATCGGTGGCGCCTTTCTCCTGGGCAGGGGTCATGGGTCATGGTGGGAGGTGGTAGTGGAGCCACAAGCAGCAGAGCGGTAAGGAGACTGGCAGTCTGCTGAGGTCAGCCTAGGCACTGCTGAGCAGGCAGACAGCAACCAATCTGATGGAGTCCCTGGTTCAACCTCTGACCATGTTGAGTTTCCATCAACTCAAGCTACTTACTGCAACAACTTGTGCAAATAGAGAGAGAGAGAGATAGATGACTGGTGGCAGATTCTAGTGCTGTCACCTCAGGGCAGGAGAGGTGATTGGGTAATGCTATTATGAGATGGGAGGGTGGTTGGTGAATCCAGTTTGCTCTGAGTAAGAAGGCGCTCTCCTCCCAATTAGGAGGTGCCGTGTTTACAGATGCAGTGACAGTCTGATGTGTCTGTTTCAATCAGTGCAGCTCCTGTGGCATTCCTCTGCTTGAACAGACATCAGCCTGAGGCTTTCTGCTGTGCTGACACTGCAGACTCACACATGCTGTGGTCAGAGTGGGGCATTTTCAGGCCTGGAGAGATGGCCAAAATATCACAACAATGTATTTCTTTATGGTAAAATAATGTGCAAAGTGATGACATTAAGATTTTCCAACATGTGCTTGCAAACATATAATAAAAAATACATGATAGCAACCACTGAGTTTACACACAGTGGCCATAAAGTGAAACTTTTGTCTGTCTGGGAAAAAGACATTCCTTTCAACAGTGTTTAGACTTAGTCATTCTGCATTTTCCCATAAGTCTACTACTTTATATGATATTAAATTTGATTTGTGTTTGGTTTTCCAATTCGGACTGAACCTACTAAAATATATGGCCTTCAGATACAAATCAGCGATTTTGAAGATGATTTAAAAACAGTGAAATAGTAAAAATAAAATACAGCCTTTCCACAAGGTATGTCTTTTTCTGTGGAGATCCTGAGGTTTTTGGCTGTGCATGGCAGTTACTTGATGAGCATTTATTGTAGGCAGTGAATATAATATTGAGAACCCAGGGTAATGAATGGTTCCAAAAGCTGGGCGAGGTTTGCAGAAATAAAATCAAAATAAGATTCTCATGCGTCATATCAAATGATGAATGATACTTTGCTTTGTGTTCCTTGGACTGTGTTCACCTAAACAGGACATCTTTAAAGGGAGGAATTAAGTAACATCCAACCTTAGCCATATCCAAATATTTACATTCACTGTGTAAGTTTGGGTTTAAAGGAATTGTGTTGGCCACAGAGGCTGACTGTCTGCACTATACTCTCACTTCCTCTGACCTCCTCACTCCTTTGGATCTCTGTTCCCTTCTTCTTCACTCCCTATCCTTCTCTCTGACATGTCCCGAGGCTCTGGTTGTCCCGCTGCTAACCTATTGCTCATCCGCACACGCAAATCAAAACACATACACTGAGTGGAAAAAGAGGTGGGAGAGGAGGAGGAGAAGCAGAGATTGTCTTTAAAGTGTGCTGGTGACGTGTATTCCCCCTTTAAGCGTGACATCTGAGGGTGTTTCACATCTAAGCTATAATTACCTGTGCAAATATGTGGAAAACTGCAAGGCAACACATATCAGTCTGATCATCTGGTCCTGTCGGCAGGCAGACGGCAGTCCCTCTGCTGCACTAATGACTTAATAGGCCACTAAATGACCAAATCGCCCATTGCCATCTAGAAGCACTTAGACAATTATGTACCGGCCAGAACTCTGTAGGCTGACAGCGAGCTAGACAGAGGTACAGAAGCACGATGTGGACATTGTGAAAACAGGAGCAGCGCACTTGACAACAGAATAGATCACAATTCTTGTACTTGATTTGTATTTTTACAGTCATTTTGCCAGAGAAAAATGTTTCTTCAGGTTTTCAATAGCAGGCTGCAATCAAAAATTAATGGGAGAATATCGCTACAAGAAACCATGCACTGAAACTAAATGCCACAATTTCAGTGGTTTTTTTAAACTTGAAAAAGTTAAGCCAACTTCGCTTGCTCTACTAATTGAATAAGAATACCTAAAAGTGTATATGTTTCCAGGTTGACTTTTTTCTCTTTGATCTGTAAAATTTGGACCTTAACAAGATTCATTAATCAACAGTGTACTATTAACTTCAATCTAACAAAAAAAACGTAAAACCGTGCGCTCCTCTGTTGACTCGCTGCAGTGTCTCTATTCATTGAGTCCAACAGAGTTCATGTCCCTTCTCGCTCTGAGTACCTGAGAGACCTAAGGTAATGATTCCACCACATTGTCACTAAGCCGAGGCAGTGAGTTAAGCACGGCAGGTTGGAGTGCTCTTCCATACTTTTGTGTTCATTGTGCCAAAGCCTTCCCTCCTTCCTTCGCCCACATTCTCCCTTTGGTGGAGAAATGAGTGTTTCTTTCAGCTTAAATTGTAAGGACCTCATGTCACACTGTGGATCCATTTTCACTCTACGTTCTTCTTCGCTTCAAATAAAGAACAATGCTGCTGATCACACGCCTACACACACACACTGTAGTCAGCTTCCTTATAATTATTTTGTCATCCTAACAGTGGAAATTGCAGTAAATCTCACAGTGGTTGAGAATGCTTTCCTACAGGCAGGTACTCTCAAAGGCACATTCACACACACACACACATTATACTTCTATATTTTACATTTGCTCATCACAACAAGGGAAAATTAAACTGCACAAGGCTGGAGGTTGTTTTCTATGGGAAGGGTAGGTAGTTTCCAGGGTGGCTGAAGTTAATCTCAGGTTGTCTGGGCTAGAGGCTGATTGATCACAGACAGGAATGTGACCGACTGATTTCCTCAGAGACCCACTTGGCCCCTCTGGAATGTTGTTGTCTTTTGGGACATTGTTGTTTTATAACCTTTGTTTAACCAGGTTAGCCCTGCTAGATCTAAGGATCAGGACGGGCGTGCTGCAAAAAGTTGTGCTTTTATTGTAGAAATTTCTCTCATAATTATGTTTCCTAATGCATATCTCTAATCTTCATGCTGAGATGGGACACAACAGAAAATATACCATAAATAGATTTTCAAAGAAATTCGTTAGCTGTATAAGGTTTAGACAATATTTTATAATGATTTCTATGATAGCTCGAGGGTCTTGCCACTCTTAATGTAAACACACAGACATATTAAAGGAAAACAACAACATACAGTGTCTTTATAAAGTGTTGGGCAACCACCTGCTCCAAAGGCACCTTCAGTGGGCTACTCCGAGACTCTACTAGACATATGGGACATCATTCTCTCAAAAGAGATTCCCTAATTTGGTGTTTTGCAGATGGTGTTACACAGCAGCGTCTAACATCAAAACCCCGCCATAAATGTTTAACTGGGTTGAGATCTGGGAACTGTGAAAGCAATAACATATGACTCATGTCAATTTTATACTCATCAAACTATTCAGTGACCCACATGTGCCCTCAGATGTGAACATTGCTATCCTTGAAGACAGTACTTCCTATTTTTAATGCCCATTGAGGAATGGGCATTAAAAATGAGCTTAGGCAATAAATCCTGTGTTCTGCGGCATGGTAAATGTCACTTGGATGTATACAAATAAATTAAAGTTTCAGTTTAGCAAGAAAGTTAAAAACAAATGTGGACTCACCAACCCCTACAACAGAATCCCTCACAGAAGAAAGAGGGAACTACAGAGGACTTAAATCTAATTGGATATTAAGTAGAAAAATACCTTACATTAGTGCATACACATGCAAAGTATGAAACAGTAGCGTCTGACAACTAACTAACCGGACACTGTAGCATATCAGTGTCAGCCAGAGGAGGTTAACATGGAAAAAAAAGATTGCCAGTGTGCCATGGCATGCAATTTTCCATGTCAGGTCTTGGTGGTCCAAGATGAATTGAGCTTCTCAGTCAGCCTGTGACATCAGCCACACATACCTCACACACCTCTCACACACACTGGTGGCCAACAATCATAAATAGGTGCCAGTAGGGAGCAACTGTGTGTACATATGTGTGTTGTGTGATCCAGGCTTGTCGGGATTAGGTAGTATTAGTGGAGCCCTCTCACTGAACTCAGTTTTAATGTGACCCATTCCTCCTTTCTACCCCCTATGCCCTGTCCCCATTATACACAACCCAGTGGAGCACTTCAGCTCTGCTTACACCCTGCCCCTCTACCGCTCACCTCTCTATACCCCCTTTCAGAAAAACATGTTCAAGCTCATTTTCACTCTCACACCCTTTACCTGCTTTATCCTGTAAGTCAAATATTATTTTTGTAGTCCTAGTTTTTATGTGTTTATCCAGTCAGACTTATGGGGCACATGTACGTAATTTTTTGGCAATACTGTGCGTCACATATGGCACATATTCACATTTAGCTCTGAAGAGTATAAAACAGATTTCCTTCTGCTAGAAGTCTCATATAGAAAGCAGTCAGTTGTATGCAGCAAAAATACAATTTTCACAATCAAACTATCTGGTTCAAGGGGAGTAGGTTCTGTAGACAGAAGCTAGCGGTTGAGCAGTGGCTTTCTGTGACGGCAGTATGCAGTGGCATTTTTGTAAGCTAAGGATAATAATATTCCAAGAAATGTAAAAGTGTCAATTGAGCGCAAAGTGAAATTTTACAAGACTGTTTGTAAAAATTCAGCTGCTCAAAAACACAATCAAGTACTATGATTAGCATGAAGGAGGCAGAAGACTAGCACTTGTTTCTGTGAATTCAACAGTTACCTGTGCTGTTCTAACATGAGGACAATGGAACGTCTCACGAACTTTGTACTAGAGAGCTGGCAGGTTAAAGGTTGTTTACTGTCTGAGCCGACTGAGTCAGATCCTTGTGTTACCATATGCAGCCATGCCATACCATATCAGTCGGGTAATGTCTAGAAAAGTTCAGGGCTGCAGTGAATTTTTGGATTTAGGTTTGGTGTGAATGATACTCTAGCTGTCTGAATCAGTAACCATAAATGGTCTGCTGAATTTCCAGGGCAAAAATGCTCATGTACTGACATGTTAACAAGGTTGAAAAAATGATTTTCATTGATTTCACTGGCCTTTAAGATAGGCTTAACGTAAGTAGCCAGAACTACATTAACTTTCATCTTCATCATGAAAATTGTAAGGTATCTAACTATTTTAACGTTCTTGTTAAGAAATATAGCAGTTCTAATTTAGTTCTAATGCTGCTTTTTTTTTGTCACAGACTGAGCATGTCTCTCAGCCAATGTGAAATGACCAGTTGGATCTCTTGAAGCAAGGCTCCACTCATAAACTTTATTAGGGAGCACATAAATCCTATCCTAACCCCTATCTTTCCCTGAACAAATGGGTACAGTTACTCCTTTTGCACACCTCTGAAAGAGTACCTCTTAGCTGAACCAAGGAGAGAGAAAAACATGCAAGAAGTAAGTTAGCACTAAGGACCAGAGGGTAAATAAACAGACAAGACAGAAAGCAGATAATCAGACAGACAGGCAAGCAGGCAGGAAAGAAAGACAAGAGGCAGGGAAGCATGAGAAAGGATCCAGTACCATTAACAAGACTGTAGATGCTCTGGTACTACGACAAACAACATTTTGCAGGGATAGATTACCCCAGAGATAAGCGAAAGCACAAACACAGACCTCCACAGGTCAAACTAAGCTTAGTCACTAATTTGAAAAATGTTACCTTCTGTCCAAACTTTCTTCTTGCCATTACAGATCTGTTCTCAGCCACCCACAGTACTGTGGCCAGGTTTCTTTCTGTAACACATAACAGAAGGATCTAGGCTGTGTGTATTAGTCTGTCCTTACTAACCACCCTTTTGGGTTTTATTGTTATTTGCAACACACCTGGGTTGCAGGATTGTGAAGGTTGATGCACAGCTACAAACTTTGTAATTAGACTAAAAACTGTATTGAGCTTAATATGAACATATACATACAGTTAGGTGAAATATTTGGACAGTGACTCAGTTTTCACAGTTTTGCCTCTTAACACCACCACAGTCAATTTGGAATGATGCAATTGCAAATGAACCCATAAAATAGAGGGAACTGTGTATAGAGTAGCTGTAATACCTCAGCAGAATTAGGGGGTTTAGTTGCACCCATAAATTGAACCGAGAGTCTGCACTTCACTTGCATCATGATTGTTCCATTTTAAATTTATTGTGGTAGCTTACAGATGTAAAATTGTGTCACTGTCCAAAGAGTCTCCAGGCTAAACTGTATCGTCATGATTGATTTACTTCTGTTTTAAAATGCTGCACCTCGTTAGAATAAATTATAGCAGCAAAATATTGGGCTTCCATTTCAAAACTGATCCCAAATCAGTCGCTGATTTGGGCTCATCATAGGATGCTGGAGGTATCCCAGTGTACCACCAGCATCCTGTGAAAGTTCAGGCATTTGGGCCTCTGTTCCACCTTTCCAGTTAGAGTTCACAGAACTTTTCCTGAGCCATACTCACTGAGGGAGTCGGTCGCCCTTGCACTTGCCCTGTGGATGACCCCATTCCTTTGCCTTAGGCCCAGTAACCCCTTCTCCATGCCCTTCACATTGCAGTTGAACATGACATTTTCAGTTCCATGTAATGACACAGGCTGGAGTCAGTTAGCCTTTGTGAGTTTGGTTTTAACAAGATAAGCGGTTTAATAAGTACATGAATGGATGAGGATTATTTCTCTTTTCTATCAGGTAAGTACATCATCAGGACAATGATGAAAGTGAACGTAATCTCCAAATAATTTGCTGAACTCCTTGTCTCTCTTTCTATGAGCTTTTATATATATATATATATATATAGGCTGCCCTGCTGTTGACGTGTGACCTGGTCAATCCTTATCACGAGAGAAAGGGCAACAAGAAAAAAAAGTGCATGGAAAAGGCGATTATAAGGAAAAAGAAAAATGGAGGAATTGGGACACGCAGTGAGTGGGGAGACGGAGCAGTCCCCATGCCACTCATGCAAAACTGGAGGGAGTGAAGAGGAAAATAAAATTGCTCAAATTTGGTGGTACTGGAGAGAGAAAAGCAACAATAACACAGGAATACTTTCTACACTTGACAGTTTCCTCTGTGCCAAAATAAAAGACAACAATAGAAAACTGGATGCTGCTGTGAAGTAACTTTCTCTTCTCCATTTTTGGTTTTGATTTTTTTTCCTCAAGTGTTCTCTCACATCACGGTTAATTTCACCTGTCATTCACTTGCACCGTTTTTCCAGCAAAGTTCTTCTACCTTTCCCAAGGCACACACTTTCTTGGCATCCACTGGAACAGTTTAAATATAATATCAAACATGTGGCAGAGTTTATGGAACGTAAATGAGATGAGAAATCAAATTTACGTAGCAGGACTGTGGTCTCCAAGGGGTGCCGTTATTTAGGGAGAGCCTAAATGATGGGCAGCTGTAATTATAGCCAAAAACTGAGTGGGAGATCAGAAGGTGGAAGGGATGGTTTAAGTGAGAGAACCAGAAGAACAGTGAGGATGGATGAAAAAGCCCAGGAGAATATTTGGGGTGAGAGTGGGAAGGGGAAGAAGCTGAGAAAGAGGGTCTCTTAGTGGGTGGCTCTTTTTCTCATTTTTCTTCCTCGGTCTCTCTTGTGGGTGTGCATCATGTGACAATATGTAATTGGCCTGTGGTCACACCAGAGTTGTGCAAACAGATTAGCAGGGAAACATGTCAGCCTGAGGGGCTGCGGAGGTGAATGTGTGTTTTGTGTGAATCACAGATGTGGGATTGTGTGGGAAATGGTTTGATGGAGTAAAACCTATATTAATGGTGAACAGGTGGGGCAGTTGACTTTGTCACAGACAAATTTGTTGTCGTGGGCACTCGAGAAATGTCTAGAGCTCTCAGGCTGTCTTTATGTACAGTTATAGACATATATTAATACCGACACATGTATCCATACACAGACTTTTAATGCTTCATTTGCATTCACTAAATTGAATTATGTCTGCACTGTACTCATATATTCCAGAGGTTCAGTGTGGTTTTAAGCACACTTGAGAATACAAGTCTTACTCTCACTGCCATAAAGCCCACCACTGCAAAAACTCAACAGAAGTTCATTGTATGATCAGCCTGGTATTTTAAAAACTCTCATAGTAAGTCTGCAGCTCATGCACAATACCAGCTTATATCCTTTTTTGTCATAAGGGGTATTAGAGTTTTAAATCTAAACCCCATGCATCTTTGTAGATGGGGTGAATTTTGTGTGGCCATCTCATCGCAACCATTTTACATCCAAAAAAACTGTCATTCAAATGTGGTTGTAATAAAAATCAAAGGCACATGCATTTGCTTTTTTCACTTCAATAATATGATCAGCATTTTCTGGTTTGTAAGAGAGGGTCTGATTGGACCAGTGTTTGACACAGAAACAATGTCCTCTCTGGGATAACTACACTGCAGTTTTTTGGCATCTGACCATAGTAATTTTTGGTTATGGCTCAGTCACACTAGAATAAAAATAGGATGGCAACCTCATTGCGACTAGGAAAAATCGGTGGTAGCCTGGTGACTTCACTGAATTTGTTTTCCCGTTGGAGACGGATTGCAAGTAATTGCAGCAACCAACTGGTTTTTGAGTTGAGGGTGCAAGACCCTCAACCTCTGGACAACCACAAGTCATCTGCAATGTTTTCCCAACTAGTTGTATTCTGGTTATATTCCTATATAAGAGCAAGGTCATTTTACAGTTAAATCACCATCCTGCAGCAACTACAGTGGAGGAATTTCTGAATTTCTTTTTTAAATCTATGAGGTTATGGCTGGACTTTGAATGTATGCAGTTAATAGTAAATTTCTGTGTATGTAGACAGTGACAGATTTGCAAAAAACAGCAACGATTTGTGATTTTTGCTGATTTATCACAGTTAATCATGGTATCGTCACAAACATAATGTTTGTAATTGCCAACTTGACCCCATTCAATAACAAACAGATAACAGACTGATAGCAGACTGATTCAATCTTACTGTTTTTTTATCACCATCTTGGTGCACCAAAGTTGCTTTGAAGATGGCAGCTAACTGCAAGTGATCACAGACCTGGTCCCTGTTGAAGCGACTATTTCAAAGGCAATGAGACTGCAAGTTCATTGCACAAGGTTGCAATAACTTTGGTCATTCACTTTTAAGTTACAGTTAGTTGTAGTTTAGGAGGCTGCTAACTGGGGAATCAGGTAAGCTGGCTCTGTCTATAGGTTAAACAATGCATCTATCTAGCTGTAGGGGTGAATGTAATCATGAATGATTGTCTGTTTCTCTGTTTTAGCCCTGTAATTGACTGGTGACCTACCCAGTGTGTATCCTGCCTCTTGCCCTATGACAGCTGGACTAGGCTCCAGCACACCTGTGACCTTGAACTGGATACGCTGTTAAGAAAAATCAATGGATGAAATGCATATTTAGAAGTCATGAAATGAGAGTGATATCACATTTCTCATCAAACTCTAAGCAAATACATGTATTATCCAAAAGGTCAAGCTTTCCTTCAAGGGCATCATGATTAATTTCAAGATATTGCTATCATCAATAGTCAAAGTTAATACTGACATTGAAATAGTAACCTTTCATTGCAAAAATGCAAAGAAACTGCCCCATTAAGCACTGTTCTCAGCTAAAGTTGACTGTGGGAACAGAGAGATGATGCACAAGTAAGCATTCCTGGAGCTGAGCTGAGGAGACAGACAATCAAAGACTGTTGGGTAGAATAAGAGCTGCACAGAAATCTCATGGACACACTGTACAAGCCCATTCAGATACATGAGTTTAACTTGGCTGAACAAAGTCGGTGTGTAAGCACATGCAGTTATTGGTTTCTGATGCCCGTCAACTCAGTGCCAAACCACCTGCCTTCAGGTAGTAACAACATCACATAATATACCACCAAATGTGGGTGGCCATAGTATTTTGCCCTTAAAAAAACAAACCCTTTACATGTATATTCCCTTTCATAGCTAGAAAGGGTCTTTCATTTCCAGCAGGTGTCTAGTTTGTGCAAATCCACATTTGTCATATAGATTGTGTTATTTTTTCTGAGACCACTTTCTAATAAGCCGTTAGTTGCAAGCTGTAACTAATGGCTTCTTAGCTTGTTCATGAATTATTTACACATCCTTTAAATGTTGAAAAGATTAACAGCTACTAGAATGAAAAATGTTCTACTTATTTCTTTTTATTACAGTTCATCCAATTCCTTGTGATGCTTTATGTTAATATAAAACACATTTTTTTTATTATTAGAATTTGATTAACTGAAAAGCATATATTAAGAATAAGAATAAGAATAAAAATAACTTTATTGATCCTGAAGGTAAATTCGTATGTCTGACATAGCTCATCTGCTAGTTGTATGAGAATTGTAAAGTCTGATGGCTGTGGGTATGAATGATTTTCTGTAGAGAGGAGTCTTCCAGTTGTGGTCTGATCTGCCAAGTGGTGGTAAGGCAGTAGCTCTGTAAGCTTCTTTGACATTGGTGTACGGCAGATCAAGGGTTTTATTTTCTCTGGTAGGACAGTCAACAAATTGTGTGAATCCAGGCAGGTGGGAGGAGAGGGAAACATGATTGAAGTGTCCTGATATTATGAAGAGTGCCTCTGGATGTTTAGTCTGTATCCTAGCAACAGTTTCATGGAGAACTTCACATGGAGCTTCAGCTGTTGCCCTGGGTGGAACGTACACAAGTATTGTTATGATATGACTGAACTCTCCTGGCACACAACATGGCCGCATACCAACCGCCAACAACCCAACATCAGGACAACACATCCTCTCCTCGACAGC
>VUQS01010351.1:4177-21552 GCA_015108495.1 Heterochromis multidens
CCCGAAAAGCTGGAGTAGGATGGATGGATGGACATCATTTGTGAAAAACAGTATATTATGACTGATTGCATATTTTCTTGTGGCTAATACCATATCACTTTAAGAATAAATACATTCTAATTTAAATGAGATCACAAGTATAAGGAAGAAGGAAAGAGTGGCAGGCCATTAGGGCAGTCAGGTTTTATAACACTGAAATGCAAGTTCCTCAGTGAAACAACGTTTTTCTCCATGACATAGACATATGATTTTCCCTTTACCTGACGATAATATATTTAATCATGATGGGCGGAGGACAGTCTGCCATCTTGCCAAGTAACAAAACTGTGGAGCACTCTTACAGAAACCACTGGATGAGGGAAATTATCTTTCCCCAGGAGCTCTGGGATCAACCGGGACACAAAATCAAGGACATGGCAGCTTCCTGCAGTCTCAAGAACTCACAGGCAGCAAAAATTTGAGAACAGAGTTACCTCTCCTTAAAATAGTTGGCCAAGTAAAGGCTGTGATTTCCTTGTATCCATGAGGGGCCTTTGACATAAATATTGTCATTTACTTATGTTTACCAGGGTCAGCTTGGACCTTGCACCAATGGCCTAGAAAGTTTTTGAAATTTCCTATTCAAAACACACTAAGCTTTTATCTTGCTCTCAGGATATTGCCATCGGCATGTGTGGAAAGTATAAATGCATACCATAGACTATAAAAAATAAATTAATGTAGCCACAATGTCATCACCCTTTGGTTTGTGAATTTAAAACAACAATTTTAAGCATTAAGCAGACCTCCCTCTCCCCAGCCACCACCTCCAGCTTATCTGGGGGAACACTGAGGTGTTCCCTGGCCAGCTGAGAGATGCAATTAAAGTAGTGGCTCTACTCTGAGCCCCTCTCAAATAACTGAGCTCCTCACCCTATCTCTAAGGGAGAGGCCAGCCACCCTTCGTAGAAAGCTAATTTCTGCCACTTGTATCTGCGATCTCATTCTTTCAGTCAGTACCCAAAGCTCATGACCATAGGTGAGGGTAGGGACGTAGATCGACCAGTAAATCGACAGCTTCACTTTTATGCTCAGCTGTCTCCTCACCACGACAGACCAGTACAGTGTCCGCAGTACTGCAGCTGTGGTCCTAATCCGTCTGTCAATCTCCTGCTCCACTCTCCCCTAATTAGTGAACAAGACCTCCAGATATTTAAACTCCACCACTTGGGGCAGCAACTCATCCCTGACCCGGAGTGGGAACACCACCCTTTTCCGCCTGAGGACCATGGCCTCAGACTCACACTCGACTGTGAACCACTCCACTGTGTGCTGGAGGCCATCACCTGATGAAGTGAACAAAACGACATGATCTGCAAAAAGCAGAGATGAGATTCTGAGGCCACCAAAGCCACCACATGGCTCCGCCTAGAAATTCTGTCCATAAAAATGATGAACAGAATCAGTGACAAAGGGCAGCCCTGGCAGAGTCCAACACCCACTGGGAACGAGTCCGACTTATTGCTGGCATTGCGAACCAAGCTCTTGCAATGTTTGTACAGGGATTGAATGGCTTGTAGCAATCGGCCAGACATCCCATACTCCTGAAGCACCCCGCACAGGATACTCCGAGGGACACGGTCGAAAACCTTCTCCAAGTCCACAAAACACACGTAGACTGGTTGGGCAAACTCCCACGCAACCTCAAATATCCTCAAGAGGATAAAGAGCTGGTCCAGCAGGACAAAAACCACATTGTTCCTCCTGCATCCCAGGTTTGAGTAATGGACAAACTCTCCTTTCCAGCACCCTGGCATAGACCTTCCCAGGGAGGCTGAGGAGTGTGATCCCCGTATAGTTGAAGCACACCTTCCAGTCTCCCTTCTTAAAGATGGGAACCACCACCCCAGTCTGCCAATCCAGAGGCACCGCCCCAGATCTCCACGTGATGTTGCAGAGGCGTGTCAACCAGGACAGCCCTACAACATCCAGAGCCTCAATAACTCAGGATGGTTCTCGTTCACCCGCGGGGCTGTTCCAATTTTTACCAAAGTTAGGAGTGTTGCTTTGATTTACTGTGTGCCAACAAGGAGCTCTAGCTACTCTGCTATACTTTACCTGTGCTAACTGGATAATGAACTGACAATTAACAGTGTTTGTAACACCACAATTATCTGACAAATAATATGGGTTGTTGTGTGGTTAATGATGAATTCAAGATGATTGTGCTCCAGTTTAATGAGGGAAATTCTTGTATTTTATTAGTCTGTTATTTATAAAGCACTATTTACAAGCACTAATTAGCAGGTATCTGTGTCTGTACATTGCACCCATACTGTCTATGACTGTAGCTTGCTAACCAAGAAGGGTCATATCTGGTTCCATAAAACCAATATGGCAGAAGCCAAAACTAATATTGATTTTGAGGTTGAGGTTTCAAAATGTGTATGTCCAGTAATCAATGGATGACATTACAGTGGCAACATCCATCTTTTATATACTGTCTATGGGGCCTGACTTGCTTTTGAACAGAGCCTCAAATGGCAATTAATGGAACTGCAGTTTTTGGCATTTATCCACTGGGTTGATTTTTCAGGCCTGGAGGTTGCTGATGGTAGTATATATAGAAAAACATGCAACCCTGCTGTCTATGGACACAAACACAGAAATCATAAATTAACCTTAAGGATTTTGTTTTTTCATGCGGCTGCAGCAGGATGTGGAGATCTGTAAGATTCCCTCCTTCTATGGAAACCTGGATTTAATAAAGACAGAATATTGCACTATGAATTCCAAGTCAAAATTAGCATTTCAGTCTTATCGAAATTATTAGTGACAAATTTGCTATATAAATAATTAGCATTTTATACAACTGGCAATCCAGCCTTGGCTTGAAGGTCTTACCACAGTTATAGGTAAAGCAATTTGAAATGAGGACACTCTTCTTCTCACTAACTGTGGGAATTCGTATTTTGTGACTTACCAAATCCACTTAAAGGGCAAACCTGCTCCTCAGAAAAAGTGTCACTCAACAGGAAAATTTATGAGCAAATAAAATGCACAACACATGCGTGCTACCCTCTGCTGAGCTATAGATTAATTTATACACTATAGAAGTCTGTCCATCACAGAGAAGTATCATTCAGTCTTTACTTGTCTGTTACAGTTTTCCCAAGGGGATCATTACAGTGTCGTTCTGTCTTTTGATATCACTGCAGGTAACACTGTGACAGATGGGGTGCACGGCATGAAGAGAAAGTTAAAGAAAGTGTCCATAAGTTCGAGATAATATTGGTAAATACAAACAGGGGTGTTCTTCAAATTCGCAGTGGTGCTCAGAGTGAGAACTTCTCTAAGCAGATAAATAAAGTAATTCTCAATGTCACAAGTGACTGAGGCAGAGGGGAGCACCAATAAGTAAATAAACAGCTATTCTTACACGACACTGAAATCTGATGGCTTTAATTGCTTCTTTATCAGTGTGCAACACCCAGTCGCTGTATGGCTTGTGTGTGTCTGTCATTGTGTGTCCCCATGCTTCTGTGTACTGTAGGCTATATTCGTCAGTATGAGCCTTTGAGCATGGAAGCTGAGTGTTGGGCCTGTTGTGGAGAGATAAACGGCAGAGGAAGATGGCAGATAGTTGAGACTGAAATCTCTTTAATGCAGAAGTCACCACAGCAGCATCGACCCTATACTAAATATGCCCTCTTACAAGAACATGCACTGGATCAGGGGAGGAGAAAAATCCCTACAACTACTTTAATCTGTGCTTATTGGGGGCTAAGGATTGATATGAGCATGCATTATGCAGAGATATAAAAGTACGATTTGGCTGGTAAAATGAAGGCCTTCTTGGGAGTTTACTTTCTGTCTTTTCTGACAGTTTCTGGTGATGGAAAATCCAAACCACTCTCCAAGGCATCCTCCTCCTCTGCAGACCACTGCTCACTCACAGGTTGCAATGTTTCCCTGGAGAACTACCTGTGTGCATCCATATTTGTGTATGTGAGTGTGTATGTGTGTGCACTGGTGTGAGACTGGCTGTTGAAGGGCATGAATATGTCAGGTAAAGCTCCAATCTGAATGTGTTTAGTAGGGGTTTCAGTGCTCAGTGTTCCAGAAAGGCAGCTCCGTGTGGAGGAGCGGACGGCCCGGCAGACCTGAGCTGTAGCTGTAATTGGCATTGCTGCTTTAAAATGAAGGAGGATTTTTCCTCTTTAGATGGAATTATGCACCCAATGGAGCCACTATCCATCATTCTGACCAAGGTGATTTTGACAGATAGAACACGATATCTCCTTTAATTCAACCATGGCCACACACCTCTACAGCCCGCTGCATGGCCATAGAAGATAATTAGAAGCTCGACTGAAGACTGACTGGTACATTCATATTACATGTTTGAGTTTCTTTGGTAGGTTAGGCAGGGACATCAACATAGATACCTGTCCTATGAATAGTTAGTAAACTAATGGCTTGAGACAGATTGTTTAAGGTATTCTAACTAGTTTCCCACTAGAAATTTGAAATATATATTTTGAAATTGGGTAGCAAACGCCTTCAAGTAAAAAAGAGTTTGTCCAAGGTTTCACAGAACTTTCATATACAAGTAGGAGGGCATGTCATTTCTTCATAAGACAGACAACAATGTGAGATGACACAAATTCAGCATCTTAACATCAAGATCAGTGGCAATGCTGAGTGTAATATAATGCTGCACCTCCCCGTTACACACAAGCTGCCTTTCGGAGTCAGTGCCTCAACTCACTTCTATGCCGGGACCAACTTGAAGTAATATAGGCTTCAGAGAGATAACTGTCCCATTTTAGAGAGCTTCCAAGTTGGTATTAGGAGGTTGGAGAGGTGGTGGCTCAAGGCCTTTAGCAAAACCGCAATAATCAACACCCCAGAGGTAAAAAGGGGTTGTTCCATCACCACTGAATGGACATATAGTGCCTATGCAGTCAAACAGTACAATATTAGAATACAATACAACTCATCCCCAACCCTGAGTGGGCACCTCCAGGTGCACATTTATACCATGGAGCCAAAGGAGCAACAGTGTTGAAATCTGTGAAGAACATAACAGGTCCAGGATCACCACTGGTGCTAATAGCTGACTTGATAGGTATGAGCCAGAAACCAAGTGGCAGTTTGGAAGGGTCTGTAGTCTTTAAGACTCAAGAAGCCGCATTAGGGCAGGACTGACACCAGAAGCATGCCTGTCGTTTTCTTCAACATTCACTAGGTTGAAGTTCTAATTACAGATTTAAGCTGGATATATGGTCCCATGTTGGTGTCTATTTCAAGCTTGCATGAACAGAAAAGGAGACAACCACAGCAGAGTTCACCACAATGAGGAAGCAGTGCAAAAGACAGTAAAGACAAAGATTGATAAGAAGCACAGACATCCTTTTTATCAGTTTCACTCCATTACATTTTTGTATATTATGCCCTGTGTGTTCTCTAAAAAGCTAAAGGACAAACAACAGTCCCAGTTGTTGGACATATTTTTGACACTCCTCCATATGGCAGTACATGGCTACAGCATGTAGATGTGGGTTTGTAAATATCTTTGTAGCAGCTGCAGGCTACCAACTCACTTCCATTCCAGGACCTTCAAGCTTGTAAAGGAGATAATTCAATGCAAATTATATGAACTACAGTTGGGATGCAGCTCACGGTGCCTTGAAAGCACTTTCTTTTGGGTGCACCAACACAACTATCGCTCACCATCCGCCACTACCTAAAATGACACAATCGGACATCCAACAGATAACACAGATGGTGCTTGACAAACTTACCAAGTGTAGCAGGAGTGGTTGGAGTGGTGTATCACTGCACAAGGTATAACTACTTCGAATAGTATCTAAGACTCTTCTGAAAGCACTTTGAAAGGAATGGACCACAAAGGATTTGATATCTATTGTCGAACAACTATTGTTTGCCTGTCTAATCGATGATTAAAGGCAAAGGATCTAAAACAGCCAGAAAATAAATGACTGGAATCTATTTCTTTTTCAGCAAACTAATTCCAACATGAAGCTTACTTAGCTTTCGTTGGGTGAATTTGTTTATCTTCTTAATCTTCAACTGTTCTCAGGCTACCAGCACCATAACTCTGCATTTTGAAAGGCTACGTGCAAGTGCATTTTCATGAGTTGATTCAATCTCTGAAGTGTGTTATCAACAGGTGTTTTGGTAAACCTTATATGGAAATATTACAGGAAAATCTCCTGCAGTGCTACTGCAAATCCTAGCAGCATGTATTCCCTTTAATAAACTCTGAATAAAATAAATCATTGTTTATCACTTCTAATCATGGGAACAGGAGGGTACAGCTCATGGAATCACCTTAATTATTGTTATGCAGTATGATGCATAAAATGCTCATTCTGTGTGTGTGTGTGTGTGTGTGTGTGTGTGTGTGTGTGTGTGTGTGTGTGTGTGTGTGAGAGTTTACTCCAGCATCCTGCCCACTCTAATTACTGTGGAGAGGGAATCCACAGCAGCTCCCACAGGGTTCCTGTCACAGCCAGCCGCCTCACCGGGCTCCTGTGTCCAAACACAGAGCAGCTGCCAGAGCTGACATATCAGTGTGCACACACAGACACACATACACACACACGTTTACTGAGATACATCATTAGCATAGCATGCTCCTGATAATCCTCCGGATGCAGCATCGCCTGCATGGATAGCGTTGCTGCTGTAACTGCCAACAGTTCAATCCTGTTATCATGGGGTCACATAAGGGTAAATCCAAAACAAAACTTTTAAATATTTATAGTTAAATGTGTTCTGTGTAACTTTTTTATGTATTCAATGCAGTTTTAATTGCCAATGTATAAAGAGATTATAATGTAATTTAATTTAAGTCTTTCCCTGACTGTGTGGGCTGTCTATGTTAAAGACTCTAGACCAATTTTCTGTGAAATTTCAAAGGATGCTCCTCGCTTATACTTGCACCTCCTAGTCCACTAATCATTACCATGAACAAACTAATAGCTCCCAACAAAACACGGTCTCAACAAAAGCCCCACATAAGAATAGACAAAAACCCAAAACTGATGTAGTTTGAGATAACATTTTACTACCAACAATTTTACCAAAGCAAACTGAGGTTAGCCAGCTACTGCTTAATTTTGTAGCTAATGAGTAATCTGAGCCAGCATCAGTATTGAAAACCTGATTTGTTCTTAAAAAACTGCTTTAGATAGGGTTTTGGCATAGGGAAAATACTAGCGAGTTATTAAACTGGATATTAAGCAATTTGTCCAAATTCAAAGGTAGAAAAAAGCCAGTTTTAAAAAGCCCAGAAGGCTTAACTGGAATTTAACCAGCATCATGGGAAACTATGGTCAACATTACCAGGGCAGTCAATCATTAAGGGTTTTTTGGTTTTGAGGGTCAAATCTGACCCCGAGGTGTCTTCCTTCTGACTAATGGTAGCTAATACTATTTTGCCTTCTAACACAAATGTATAACCTTTGTTAAAGGGCGTCCACACAGAAAGCAATTTGCAGTGACATTCGGAAACTTCAAGCGTCAACAGTCAAATAACTGCTGCCAATGCAAAGTGGGTGAAACGCAAAGGTACACGTCTGTGAACTTCAAGACAAGTGACACCACTGATTGACATGGTGGCAAATACATTAGAAGGCAATATAAGCAACCGACATCCGCTAGCAACCGATTGTCATTTGTTAACTTTGCTAGACATTTTCAAAATAAGGTATCAGGTAACATTATGAATTAACCATCCCCAGATTTGCGCAGCATAGCTATGTGCTCAACCATGTCTTGCTTGCTAACATTATTTCAAACAAAACCAGACCTATATTTCAAAAGAAATGCTAACTAACTTGCAAAATCAATTCACCTGCTAACGTGATTCATTATACTAACTCATGCATAATGTCAAATGGAATCGATTTTAGCTAACAGCAAATCATGTAATAGCACATAGCAAATATATTAAACTAACATGTCTACTGTACAGAAACAGCCAAGTTATACAGCATGTGTGGTATTTTTAGCGTTATCACATCCAACAAAACTTTGTTGTCGTTATACTGATATTCAGTCAGTCTAAGTTCTAACAGAGACTTTATCCCATAGTGCAACATAACAGTGTTGGGCAAAATAAAATGGTTGACAGAAGTACAAAAACCAATATGTACCAGTTGGTTACTTGTGAAGGTAAAATAGTAACCAGCAACAGCCAGTTAGGTTCCTGTGCATTCCCTGTGTGATTCCTTGGTTATAAAATTGGAAGTGCATCTTTTGACCATGTCTTATCTACCTGATGTGATTGCAATGCTACCCATCAACAGAGCAACAGGGGTTGATTACACTGATGTGCTTGAGCACCTTGTCAATAGCCCAGAAAGCATTTCTGTCCAGTGATGTGTGCCTGTAATCCATTAACTGGATAACTTGAAGGCAAAAGGGAACAAATCTTTTTCAAAATCGCCAGGAATCAATAAAGATGGAAGGGAGTTGACTATACTGAAAACTTAATTTTAAAAATGCGACAGGGAAATACTGGTACCCCCTACACCTTCATATTAACTGCTAGCAATGCTGAAGTCTATGTTAAAACTCCAGTGTTGAAAGACTGCCAGAATAAACTGTGACACTCCTAGTTGATAAACTCTTCATCATGCAGATAAATATGTTAGTAGAGGCTGTAATTAGGAGGCATAAGGGATGGCCTTTGAGACTCAGCAGACAACGCAGAAAGAGAAAGCACCTGGCCCAGAGCCCAAAGCTAAAACAAACCCCCACTGTGGCCATAAGGCTAAATGCATAGCAGGCTAAAAGCCTCACCCCCCAACCAAGTTCTTAATGAATGTTTGCACTAAATGGCTTAGCTGGTGGCAGGTCCCTCCATGACCCATGTCCATGTGGCACCACATGAGGCGCACTCTTAGGACCAAATAACACAGCTGCCAAATGGATAAGTTAACTACAGAAAGTCAAAGCCTTCAAGGTCTTAATAACTTCTACAAAAAAATTAAAAATTAATAAATCTAGGAAGGAATCATAGGAAGGAATATCTAGAAAATGATACTTAGGGATCTCCTCTTTATCAAGGCTCCAAAATATTACCAAAGGTACCATCAAGGCAGACTGGAGGAAATCCTAATAAAGGCAGGCTCATACATTTGGCAATTTTTTCTGATGGATGTTCTTTTCTCTTTCTGCAGTTTTCCTTTCAGAACTTACATTTTATCTGCCATTTCAACTTCTGTCAGTGCTCAAACTTCCTTCCTTTCCTTTAATATCCTAAACTTCAGCTATAATTGCCATTCTAACATATAATGTGCATTGTCATTTTTGTATTTTTTGTGTTTACTTGCTTTATCAGTACGTACCCTCTTCTGAAAATGAGTCTAAAAAAAAGGCTGCATGTTAAAGTCAAAGTGTCTTTATAGTCAAGCTTGTTCACCGCTTTGGCTCGGCAGAACTTGACAGCCACATTGTTTGTTATCCCTTATCACTCTCTCTCAAAATCACTCCTCATTCTGTAAACTATGAACTGCCAAAGATATATGCAGAGAGGAGGAAAATCCTTTTAAAAAACAAGTATCCAAGTACCATATCATATTCTTAAGTAACTTGGTGCTGAGACTTATTAATTTACCATGTGACATTGATGGATTAGCTTGTTTGAACTGGTATTAAAGTAACATATTGGTCCATATACTGACATGGAAATCAAAACTGTGTTATGTGGCACAACCGTAACTGCGGGTTTCCTCCAATATTGCCATCACATCTGTATGACAGAAAGAGAAAAATTGGTATGTGTGCTTCCTACAGCTCAGTGAGAGCATATGAAGGCAGCCAGGCTCTGCATGGCCTGTAGAGCCTGTATGGGTGATGGATGACAATAATTATGTGGAACATCCACTTGTATGGTGTGTATGGGTGTGTATGGAGGGGTGAGGGTGGGGAGAGTGGGTAGACTCATGCTCATGTGATATAATAACAGTGACGCATGGCTGTTCATTCCTGGGGCTCTGTCCACTCCATCACCCGCCCCCACCACTGCCCTCAGTTGCCAATCCTTAACCTGTCTACAGGAGGTAAGGTGCTAGCCTTAATGCCAGCACAGCTTTGAAAACACTTCAAGAACATTACCAGCCTTCAGGCTGTAGAAAGGAGGCCAAAGTGTTGTCTCTAATAAAAGCATGAAATCAGCAGGAAACCCTTGACATTGACTGCTGAAATTGTGTACTAGTGGATAGATGAAACAAATACAGGCTAGAATGACTTGACTAGTCCTAGTGAATAAGTGCAGCTGCTTAGATTTGGAATTTTTACCAGCTTCACTGTGCAACATGCCTCATGTATTAAACACTTTTTTAAATTGCCAATCTGTGAACCACCAACATAACTTACAAAATGACACCACCCAGATTCTTATGTTGCCTCTGACATTCCTTTGTTAAGAACTCTGGATGAATTTTCTCTGAAAGTCCGAAGTATTTAATGTTTATGTTTGCTCCTTGCCTTGCCTAAATGCCTCTTTTTGGCTCCTTTTCTGCATCAACAGTGACCAACACTAGCCAATATTAGCCAATGGAAATCACTGATGATCAACAAACTACCGGCTCGCAATAGCCAACCTAACCTGCACACAATCAGGAGCTCACTCTACTACTTCAAGAGTCCCTTATCTTATTTTAAGTGGTTTTATTGGAAGAAGTAAGGACAAAAAGTCTTTTCTGCACATGTAGAAAAGACCGGGTTTCCTTTACAGACTGGGCAGCAAGAATTGGCTAAGAAATGCTAGAAGAAAGTTTTATCTAGTAAAACCCTTCTGGTCAAATGTAAATGATGTTGGTACAAAACTAATAACATAAGCAGGGACTTTCGTTTGATTTCAGTGGTCAAGTCTGACCTCAGACTGACTTTTGTTGCGTTCCATTTGCATCTGAGCTGGGAGTGACATCACTCCCGACTTCCAGTAGCGTGTTCCGGAAGTAAAGCTGGAAACGCAAGGAAAAATAGGATTGGTTTTGCTCCTTAGCAAGGTCGAGCCATTCATGCGTCACTAGCAATATAGTGCAACCCTTGTATTTGTTTTGTTTTTGTTTTTTATTGGGCTTAAAAATACCAATACAGCACATTCATGGATAGAGTCTGGTCAGTGCTTTCTGACTTGGAAGTCTGACTTGAGGTGGCGTTCCAGTTGAAAATTCAGATATTTGTAGCTTTGTCACGTCAAAGTCAATTTAGTTGTCATCAATTACTGTTTTTTTTTATTTTTTTTTTTATAAATTAATCTTTACATATATGACAAAAACCTCCCATCACAGGGTTCAAAAGACAGTGTTTTAATCATTACTGACCCTGAGGAATTTTTAATGTCAAATTATAATCATATTGCTAAATCCGAACTCCTTTAAATTTTAAGTGGGATGAATATTAACATTTTCCCTTGTTTATGGCTAAAGACAGATTTAAGAATACAAGACGAAGATAAGTTAAAAAAAAAAGCAAATAGATATGGAACATATTCAGTAAAAAAAAAAAAGTGAAAAATAATGAGCCAGCATCAGTTAAATGTCATATGTGCCTACTTTATAAGCCAGTGTCTGAAAATGGAGTGCTTTAAAAAGACATAAACTCAAACAGATGACTTTTGAGAGAGCATTCAAAAAGCATTCTACTATACAAATAGGAAAAATGAAAAACAAACACAAAGCTGAATAAGAAAACTCTGCATTATATTTTTCATCATCTGTCATTAGTCTGTGCAGAGAGACATTTCCTGACAGGAAGTGAATGACATCCAGTTTGCAGATGTTATAGAAATATCATTAATAATCCACACTCAGAAGTAAGAACAGGCATTGTGAGACAAAGTAAGAGTCAGAAAATAAAAGCAAGACACAGCATGGCAGAGACAGAGACAGCTGGAGATGCATGTGGATCTGTCTCAACTGGTTGTCTGGCTATTTTCCTATAATGGAGAAAACAAAAGCCGGGCAGTGGCTGGGACAATGCCTCTGCTGTCTAGGTGTCATCTCCGTCTGCCTCGGGGTAAAAGACTATCATAACAGTACTGTAAACCTCAATATCCTCCACCCACAGTATATTCAATTAGAACAATGTTGAACCACACTTGGGAGAAATAGGATTTAAAGTTTATTTTTCTTGTCAGATATTTTCCACATCTTCATTCCCCCCAAGTGATTCAAAAGTTACTTCTTTTCTTTGGCCTCCTTGTTTGTTGTTTAAAGCTCACATATTTTTTGTAAGAATTATACTTTTCTTAGTTTCCAAAGATATTTGTTTGAATGACCTAATGCAGAAAACACACCATTTTTCAGTGGATAGTTTTACCTGATACTTGGGCCCGCGGCCTAAACATGGGGAACATTAATGTTTTCTGGCAGCACTAAAACGCGACACCAACAAGGCAGTTTTGGTCCAGTTGGTGCCAACGAAGTGAAGAGGTGGTGCTAATTAAAACTAATGAGCTGCATGTGTTGTCTGTGTAGCTTTCAAATTAGTTAGGTTGTTGTCAGATTGAGTTATTTCGCCTTTTCAAAGCAGCAATTGTAGCTTGCTCTTCCCATCTCAGACTATATATGAAAAATGTCAGTGGGTGGCCACTGTGCTGTCACTCACGGCTTTGTGTGATCCCATTTGGAAGCCTAAACTTTTGCTCACATTTTGGAGGGGGAGCCAAAAGTGCCCATATTTGGATTAGAGGGTCAGGTGTGGTTAGCAAAGCACATCTATAAACTGTGTAGTGTCGCACTGCATAGACACAGATAGCATTTAAGTACCATACAAAAAAAACTAGACTTCACTCACCAAAAATGGAGCACAAACTTTCTGGATTGTATGTTAGTACAATAAACTCATATTTTTATCGGATAATTACATGGAGAATTTTCCAAAGGGTACAAACACCACAACTATTGTCAAGAGGTCCATTCATTAACTCCAAATAGCAGAAGTGAAGCCTAGCAGGCAGTTAATAATGATAACTTAAAAGGTACCAATTATAAGAGCCATTTATTCCTTTGTTTGTATTGTTACACATTTGGGCACTAGGGGACAGTTACCTCCTGAGTTACTGCATTTATACAGGAAGGGGTTTATTCATTCAGGTGCACCACTGGGGAAGCACAACAGCTTTTGACTATGTTCTCTGTAGCAGGCATACCAGCAGTGACAATGTTAAGTTAGACCACATAAATAATCCTCAACTGTGGCAAGAACTGCATGTTGTATCTGTTAAATAATAAAGAAGAAGCAGAGGCAAAGATGTTTGGAGTTGTGACTGTTCTGAGCGCACAGCTGTGGCGCACGCATGCTCGACGAGCAGCCTGCTGCAGAGTAGGCTGGGCTTCTCCTTGTCTCCTTTCATAGCAATCATAACTAGAGCTGGGCATCTTTGCACTAAGATAAATGGATTGTTCTGATATCAACACAATCAGTTAGTATAAAAAAATAATAATATCAATGCAAAGTCTAGACAGATTAAGCGTGGAGAATAATTTTGCACACTGACGAGAAAGATATCTTGCGCTCTGGTACTGGTTGATTTTCTTGTTCCTGTAGATATTGTAGTCATGTAAAGACATCTATCAGAAAATTGGCCGAGATTTGGGATCAAAAAGAGATTCCCTTTGAACATGGACATAAATTTTCCATGTTTCTTGATCTCTCACTGGGCTGCTTACAGACTCCCCTTCCTCATTAAGAAAGTAAAGCACCAGGAGTATTAGTCTGACCCTCTATTCTAGTCTCTGAAGCCTCACTTCAGTTAGAGATAACTCAGAAATCTGAATTCCAGTCTATTATATTTCTTCACTTACAGTGTGAGGGAAAAGTTTTTGCATTTGTTCCCTGGATACTTCTAAGACAGCTTGTTAGTGCCAGTACTTCTCAATCAGTCCAGCAATCCTCCTCTTGACAGAAACCAATGAGCCAGCGTGCTACTGGCAGTGCCCACTGCTTTCCACTTAGGAATGCTAACATTACAGCAGCTTGCCATTTTCAGCTCAACCCATCATAGAAACTCCCACATTTAAACAAGTAGGTGCAGAGGTATCCCTTTAATGACCTGCATGTCCAATCGCCTCTGTGGACTGGGTCGTGAGAGAGCCACGGATTCCAGAAGGGATTTGAGAGCTTCTCTGTCTAAAGTTTCATAATATATTGTCAGTGTGTGAACATGAGGCCCTGGTGTATTATGTTCAGCATTTATGTAATCCCATATGTAACATAATAGCCTGTACTAAGGCATGAAAACAAAAGCACAAAGCAGGCAGGAGCTTGAACACAGTGCATTGGGTTCCGTCACATTTATCTGTTGCTTTCAGGACTGTCTGCTGCCTGCTTAAAAGGTATTCCACACAGAAAGGGGAGATCCAGCATACGACTGCTAACTACAGTGAGCCACTGACATCAGGTCACGAACACAAGCAAACAAGTAAGGTAATATGATGAAGGGTTTGATGATGGAGGTCACAGAAACCAGGTATGTGAGCAACTAGTTGAATGGATGTATAATCCAAGCAACCTCTGGGGCTGAAAAATAAAGTATTGCCCCAAACTGCAGTTCCTCTAGTGGCCAGTTGAGGCTGTAAAAGTGAAATGACCAACTTTATTTCAGAAATAAACATGTTTACTACTTTACATCAACAAACTTGAACTGTGTTTGTGCTGTTGGTGCCATTTTTAATGGGATAAATAAAAATAGTTTTTAACCTTATCCATTATATTGTGCTAAATTTGGACTGTTTTTAATAGTTTTACAGTAGTCAAATTTTTATTTTTCCTTCTCCTGTTTAATCGACAAATTAGTCAGCACTTTACTTTACTTTACTTGTATTGGTGTGTGTCTTTTACTGTAAATTATCTCCATTTATCATCATCAGCCTATTAACTATGCATGCCAATATCTGCATGCCAACCATATTTCATAAATGATGGTAATACAGATCTAAGTCGAAGAAGTCAGTTTTAAGAGTGGCAAATAATGCTATGAGTTACAATTTACGAGTATATCATATTAAACTGGATTTATTTATAGCAGAGAGAGCTTAGAATGGAGTCAGTACTTTTTGGAATAAGGTGTGAAAATATGGAGCATTGGTGGCCCCTTCCATCATGATTTGAATTTGTATACCTCATAGTATTTCCATTTACATATTAAAGCCTCCTCTAGGGCAAGGGGCAGGGAGCTAAACTGGTAAAGGAATTTCTCTGTGCTGCCCTGAAATTCATGTCAAAAGTCATTAACTTTCAGTTCCACGCCAATTTACAGTGCTGCTTATTGACAAAAATCCCACATTTCATGTGGTAGTTGTGGCTGACGGTTCTCCCCATTTTCAGACTAGCCATATGAGCCTGTTATCTCGTGAGGTCCCTCACATAGAGTAACCTCACTCCAACACTTGTCTCTTCACATTCTCTGGCACAAAAGGGTGCAGTGTGTGAAAGCACGCACAGCAGCATCTGACTTGCAGTGAAAGTGGCAGTTACAGCCATTAGGTCACGTCTTCCTCCGGAAACAGGTGTGTAAAGCCTACACATGACCTAAACACTGCAATGGCCCCTTGCGGGGGTCAGGTCAAGAGCCCCTAATATACTGGCCTCCCTGCACCTCCCGGCCCAGCAGGGCCACAGGTCACTTCCACAGCTCTGTACTGTCATTGTAATGCTGTGCACCACCTCCATACAGCCTGGGGACTGAGAGACCTTTTAGACTGTTCTGCTTCGTTGCAGAGTAATTCCAACCCAGAGATTTGCCTCTCTCATTTTACACCATTTTAATTCCCACTCAGCATTTGAAGTTGTGACAGGCAGACTGGTTGGCTTGCAACACCCGCTTGATGATTGATTCCCCATTAATGGTTAACTGCTCTGTTAGCAAAAAGCTTTAATGCATGGCTGATAAGCTCCACTGCTGAAGATGTTAAGCAGTCTAATGTTGTTAGAGCACACTGCAGGGATGTCACGCACCATGGGCTGTTCGTGTCAGATTTTCATCTGTTTTTCCTGCTTTGTGATTTCTACCACAGCAACAAAATCCTCAAAACGCAAATTCAAAGGAACAATTTAGGATATCAGACGAGGTTTTAAAAATCTTTTAAAAATCTTTCCTTCTAGAAGATATTTTCAGTCAGTGCATATGTGCAGTCATAGGACATCGCTGCATGTGTGCAGTCAAGATAATAATGCAGCATGTTTGTTCAGACAAGGAGAGTTCAGGACATCTACAGAGAGCAGAGAGGCTCAATGCAATATACAGCCCTCCTCAGATGGAGCTTTCCTCATCTTTATCCAGACAACACTGGTTATGTGAATCACCATGAGAGTGTAACAAAAAAACTGCAATTCACCTTGTGTGCCTTTAACTTATTGACATATTATAATTATAGTCCACTTTGGGTTTCTGGTACAATCTAGGACAAATGCAGAGTCCACTCTTTTCCTTAATTACTTTTATTTGCAGAGATGGTTGAAAACAAACTACGTGACATTTTCAAATATATACTAAATATTTAAATGACAGTAAAAGGTTGGTGAGAACAATGTGATCCCAGTCTCACTTAACACTGCAGCAAGAAACAGAAACTTCTGTTTTTCTTATTAATTTGTATTACATGTTCCTGAAGTTTGAGGACTTCTGAGAGAGAGACAAAAGAAAAGCACCATCCTGACTTTTATTCAAGACATTATAACCATTATTAGGGGGAAATAGAGGTGTCAAAACTCAGCTAATAGTCCTAAGTGTGCTAGCTGTTTACTCAGGTGCAACACTGATGATTCCACAGGCCTACACTGTAAAGAATATCAAAACATATCAACACCCCATGTCCTCAGCATCATGCAAAAAACATCAGTTTCATTCATGTCTTCACAGCGATAATGTTCCCGACAGCTTTAGCTGCTCCTGCTGATGCAGGAGTTCTGAAATTTTGCAAAAACTCTCTGTTCTATTTCTTGATGCATGCTCAATAATCCAGGTAAAAGAATCCCAAAAAGTTGAATCTGTTCATCTGGACGTGGCGTTTTTTAGTGGGAGAAATGTTTCGTTGCCAACTGGTAACTTCTTCAGTCTCAGCTGACTGCAGACTTCCCCAGCCTTATAAACACCATCGGACACCATCAGACCATCTCTGAACCGAGGAGGGGGCCTAAGGGTACATCTGTCACCATCTTACAATGCTGTGATTGCAGCCATTCTCCAATCTCTGTGAATGGTACTCATGGCCATTGATCAATGGTCATGACAATTTGCATACTATTGATCATGAAACTGACCAAATGGCCCATTGTTAGTCAATGGTGCTGGTTTCTGTCATTATGCAATGTACTGTTTATAAGGCTGGGGAAGTCTGCAGTCAGCTGAG
>VUQS01010352.1:4637-16366 GCA_015108495.1 Heterochromis multidens
AAACTAAGGGAAAAAAAAAAAAAAAAAAAAAAAAAAAAAAAGGACGAAATGCAACCATCATCAGGTTGAGAGGTTTAGGGTTCAAAGTGATTTTCAGCTCTTATAGCCGTGATGGCTAGAAATCATTAATGTGCTGCCGTGTGTCATTAATCTTTAGGTTTAACAAGGAGCGACAGTGATGAGTGAAATAAGATACACAATCCAAAGGGGATGAAAATTCCATGGAGGTTTAGCCACAGAATAAACATCTGGATCCATAAATGAATTAGGCTATTGAATCATCAAAAAAATGTTGTAGGTAAAACATCCTGCTTCATATCAACTGTCTGCTCATCATTTTGGTTAAAACTGAAGTATTTAAACAACTGTAGGTTGAACTGCTACAAAAAGTGTTCATTCATGTTTCCAGGAGGATAAATCCCTATGGCATAGGGGATCTCCAGACTTTTTCTTTTCTTTTATCAAATTATTTTTTTTATCAAATAAAATAATGTGAAGAATGAAAATCCTCTGTACAATAAAGGAATAGACTAATGACTGTATCAGAGTTAAAATCCCTGATCTGTGATGGTTTAAAGTAAAATAGTTTATACACATCTGCTTTCACAGTCTGACTACAGCATGACTCCTGATGATTTAATGGTGGTGTTACGGTAAAGAGAGAGATGAGCGGGACAGACTTCTTTAGTAATGGCAGTATCATTAAACAAGGCCTCATCAGTTACCATAGAAGCTCATTCATAGCCAGGAAAACTCTAAGGCTTATTCTGAGCCTAATCAGCTGCAGCAACTCCATGAAGACCATGATGAGCAATACAGGATGACATCATGGGGCAAACAGTTAAAGAAGCTTTTTTTTTCAGAGACACAATGTTACTTTCACCATTGTTATTATTACAGATTATAGTATGTTGAATGACATATGGGCATTCTCTTTCCATACTCTGTCTGCCCCTTTCCTATTTTGCACTTTGTTACTTTAACATGTTTATTAGCTTTGCATATTTCAATCATAGAGAAAATGTGTTGATCAGCCATGTGATGTGTGACTATGTTGTGGGAGCGTAAGTAATATCACCTAAATCTTTAAAACGTGATTTAAACTAAGCAGACTTTTTTTTGTTGCTGTTGTTTTATTGTTTTTTTTATAGATGGGTGGCTGGGTGGACAAGTTACAATTAGGGAAAGAGGATCCAAAAAAGTAATACATGACCTGGATTCCCTTTATGCTCATTTAAATCACCATGTGGGGAGTCACCATTGTGCTGTCTCAAGTAGCTTTGTCTGCTCGGCAGATTTTCTAATGAGGGGCTTTTGGAGGAGGATGACAGAGCACTCTGCCTGTTCAGTCAGGGAGGAGGGGCGTTTAAAGGAAACGAGCTACGCTCTGTCCATGGATATGCCTAATACTAGATCCCCCCTACTCAGATGCCCTGCTGGCACCTTGGCAGCATCATTAGGACTGAGAAGGGTGGCATTAGTCTGAAACTCTCATTATGTCAGATACATTGAAAACCTGCAATCCAGGCAACAAATGATAGGGGTAGAATTAAACTCAAATGGGCAGGAAGGCAACAGAGGTGTAATTCAAAGTACTCAAATCAGTTTTGTTTGTACTTTACACTGGGCAGCTTTATTTAGAGGAAAAAAAGTACTTAGAATATTTACACATCCATTATGTGTTAGTACAGCACAAATAGTCTCGGATGTACAAAGTATGAACGTTAATGCATTTCTTCAAGTGGCAAAACTGTGAAGAACAAAAACAAATAATAATCAGTACTGCAAGAAAACAGTAAAAGAAATCTCATGGAGCAAGTCACAGTCAAGGTGGAAAAATCAAAGAGAAAAGGGAAGCATATTCTGCCAAAGTAGGTTAAAGTGACTGGTTTACCACTTTTGTTGTCATGTAATTACTGTGAGGTAGATGTATGACAGTTTTTGGTCAATAAATCGCTCAACCAAAACGTGTGGAGAAGGTCAGAATCACACATCTTGGAAGAGATGGTGGTTTGTTTCCACTCATGTTGATGAAACAGACCTATAATCCTTCAAAAAAACAATGTTATAAATGAGTTGATGGGAGAACTTTTATCATATCTGCTTCTTTTTTGTTACTTTTGTGGAATCAGGTAGTAGATTGGTAACTTTAATTTGCTCTCTGCACCATGTAGCATCTCTTGTTGGTGTGACAGTGGAAGGAGTTGTTAGAATAATTGCCCCCTGCTCCGCCACTATAACAGTGGCAATGTGTCAAAACACTCAGGTGGCCATCATGGATTGTCCACAGAGCCATTTTAGAATCAGTGAAAACATGAAGAAAAAAAAAAATATATATATATACACATACACATAGATAGATAGATAAATAGATAGATAGATCTTCCTGCAATTACAGTCTCACCTTAGAGTTCATAACCTGCAGTTATGCAGCTCACCAGAAGATGGAAATATTTCACAAGACATATGGACTGAAGAACCACAGCAGGATCATACTGTAGAGAGAAGGAAACTGCTGCTTCTTCTTCTTCTCAGAGGAAGAAACTGCAATAATCAAGAATAATCAAAAATAAATGAATAAATGTCTCAGTAAATCAATATTCCATTAAATGCATCAAACATATCAAAAATAAATGCAGGCATTAATTTCTAAAACCAAACATAAATTGATGCTTTTTACAGTTTAAGTTTTTATTTATTTTTGTATTGCATTCCATTTGTTTCCTTGTTTATTTGTGATTGTGGCAGTTTTGGGCCTCTGTGATACTGTGGTTAAATCCGGTCTCATTCTATCCTTGTCATTTAATTTACGGGATTTATTAGGTGTGTTTTATTTTTTTTATCTGCAGCTGCTCATGGACGATATACAACATATCCGTTTAGACATGGATCATCAAAGGATTGTTTTACAAAAGAGGTTAAAAAATATCAGGGAGCTCGGCCTACACACTGACTGTTTGAAGAGGCCAAATCAGGATTAAGAGAAAATACCAACAAGCTGACAGTCAGTTCCACTGTTGCGCTGTCACAACAATTTCCAGCAAACACAGGATTTTGTGGTCAGCGTGTGCCTAAAAGTCCTGCTGCTAGTCTTTTAAAATCAAGAATACAAAGTGTATGAAAGTGTGTCAAAGTAGTGAGACCAGAAATGGTGTTTCAGGATAATGTTGCATGTATACCATCTGCTGGATTATTACAACATTACAACATTTGCTTTAGTTGTTTAGACGTAGCTGAAAGGGGAAACTGAGGTACTTTCCATTCACAGAGCCTGTAAAGGCGAAAAGATAATGCTCATGTACATAGAAATGTGACCAAAAAAAAAAAAAAAAACGTTGACTGGGCTTTAAATCCCACTTTGCATCATTGTCTAAACTGAGATAGAAGAAGTATTTGCATTCTCATCTTATCTTAGCATTTCGTTATTGTTTAGGTCTGTATAGTCACTGTATGCAGAAACCTACTTAATGCTGCTATGTTTGCTGTGTTCAGGTGAGCTTTAGTAATGTCGTTTCTCCTGGCTTGCTGTATAATATGTTTTTCTGCAACTAAATCCTTTTGATGTGGACGCAGAGAAAAAATTTTTTTTTTTTTTCAACCACCGCCTAGGTGGTTCGAATTTCGACAAACTTGCTGGGCTTCTGACAAATTACCAATATCCCCAAAGATCCAAAACAAGCCTGAAAACCATGACTTGCATTTCAAAATAAAAGCACAGACATTGACACTAGTATGGCTGACGGCTTCTGTATGGCCTATGTACTTCCATAGTCTGTTTCTACAGAGGGGTGGTTTTTTTTTTTCTTCTTTTCATAGTCCTTTAAGGAGGTTCCTTCGGCTATAGCTTCTCCAATTGACCATCAGATTAGGATTAGGATTAGGATTAAGGAATCCTTCATTCTTGATTTAAAATCTGTTCAAAGGCACATTAGTTTCCCTTTTGTTTATGACTTTGTGACGTAACATATGGCAAACTGAATCTTTATAAATAGTTATTAAAAGTGAAATAAATGGATGACACAAAGAAAGCTTACAAAACGATAAATAATAATACAATGTTATCATTATACCAAAAATACTGTTGTCAATAAATTTAAAATTCACAGATAACGGGGCTCATTAATACTAAATTGTTGCTGCAGTGATTTAAAAAAGCATTATATTTTATTATATTATATATTATTATAATTTGTGACTTCATAAGAACGATTATTTTGATAAGCTGATCTAACCGGATGTCTCCTATTAAACTGTTCCAGCTGGACACGCGCGGACCAGTGAGGGCTATGGTGGGAGAGGAAGCACACAGACCTCCAGCGAGTTCAATTGACTGTGACCGACGTGCTGCCGTGTATCCCGTGAGGAGAAGATGTCCGTGAACGAGGTGTATGTGTTCCGACCCTTCAAGCTCATCGCTCTGCTGTGCGTCTTCCTGGCGCTGTGTTTGGACGTGGTGGCTCTGCTCAGTCCAGCCTGGGTCACCGCGGAGCATTTTTCCCTGTCTCTCTGGGAGTCATGTTCCCAGTCCGAGGCGCGGCATCCGACGGAGGAGCCCCAGTGGAGCTGCTTCTCCACCCTCACATCTGGTAGGAAGCAGTGTTTTTGGTTTGTTCTGGTTTGTTTCACAGTGCGTTGTTGACCTTGGAGTCAGGATGCTGTTTTGTTTGTTGAAGATGGAGACAATAAAACCCACAAACAAGTTTTTGTTGTTGTAGAGCTCAGATTGATGCTAAACATGTTTTCAAGCTAAAGAGTGTTTTTTAGTCATGTGGTGTGAGTAATTAAGTCACAGCACCCAAGTTGTGGTGATTTTTTTTTTTTTTTTAAAACACAAAATATCATCAGTGGTTTGTTTTGAAATAAACAATGAGGTTATTGGACTGCACAAACAGTCTGACTACAAGCTCTGACCACCATCTCCTGGGCAGTTTGTTTTAGTTGGCTGTTGGTCAGTAGATGAGGCGTTCAGACTTCTTGTGCTGCTGATAAATTTCCTCTCTTCATACCAGATCGGTGACGTGGTTTCACTGTGACAGACACATTGTGATGCTCAGCTCACCGAGCAAGCCTCATCTGATTGAGATTTACATGAAATCATGTTGATTTTGTGACAGCTGAATGATTGTTGTGAATTGTTTAACAAAGGACTGGTGCTCTGTGTTTTCTGATGCTTTAACTTTATTTTCAAAGTGTCTGCTTAGGTGAAGTAAGTGTGTGTGTGTGTGTGTGTGTGTGTGTGTGTGTGTGCATAATCTCTCTGGCACACAAAGAGTTAACCCACCCCAGCAAGCAGAAGGCTTTTAGTGGATTTGAAGAGACACATTCAGCATCTTCCCCTTCATCGACCTCACCAAGCCGGGACCCCCTAAGTCGTCTTTTGTCAAGTAGAAAAGCCGTGGCAGGAGTGTGTGTCCCCCGACCCCCATCCTTTCCCCACCAGGGAAGCAAATCCGCATTAAATGAACGAGATTAGGGAACATTTAACTTTTGTTCTGTACAGTAAGGTTATTAGCTGGAGCTTTCATCTCTATTAAACATACAGTCGCTGATTGTTACCATATAAATAAATAGAGTAAGACCATATCATTTAATAGTTTCCTCATTTTGCGGCTCAGAAACATTTCAGATATTTTTGATTTTTGCTGTTGATCATTATTCACAGGACTTTGCACACATACCCTCAGTGTGACTGACCTCTCTTTGATATTGTGGAATGTGTTGGGGTGAATAAGAGGCGGGTTTGTTTGAGTGTCTGCAGAGCTCATTAAAACAACAGTGCATGGGTGTGTCGAGGTTAAAGGTGCAGTTCACCCAGTTGCGAAGCAGAGCAATTAAGCACATATTCTCATGCTCATACAAAGATTCTTACATTTCATCTAATTACAGCATTTTTTTAACCAACAGTGACAGCTTCTGATAGAAAAATCTACGAGTGACTGCAAGAACATTGTCTTTGTTTATGTCAAAACTAAAAAGAATTACCACGTAGTCGAGAAAAGTAAATAGGAGAACTGTTTTCTTGAGACAGGATCAGATTGAGTTCAGATGTAGGTGTGAAAATGTTGCTTTTTACCATCTTGGCAACAAATGAACCAGAAGCTCCGGGGAGAGACACACCCAGCGAAAATTGTTCGCTGAGCTTGTTAGCCAGATGCAAATTGTCCTTTTGAGCCTAGTCGTTTAAGGTAGAGCGGGACATCAAAGACAGAATGTACAATCAAGGTTGAGCAGAAGAATAAAAGGTTTTCTACTGAATATGTTGCTGGTTTCAGACTCTGTACCAACACTTTGCTTGAATAGAGTTAAGCTCAATTCAACAAAGGCCATGTGCTGCTTTTAAAAGCCTAGTGCCGTGGAGGTCTTTCCAGGAAAGAATGTGACGCACAGGAAGCGATTAGTTTTACTTTTCCAACAGGAGCAGTTTGTTTGGAATATATTGAGTAAATGTGGCATTAAAAAAAGCCACTGTGGCTGCAACAAGATGGAAAAAGCGGGCATTCACAATCAGAAACTCCTGTTTCATAAACCAAAACCTCCAAGGAGACAATACAAAACCATAGACTGTAATCTAAATAAAACACGGATGTAGCCACCATGATGTCATCCATTGATTTGTGAAATTTTGATTACAAACCCAGTTCTAAGAAAGTTGGGATGCTGTGTAAAATGTAAATAAAAACAGAATGTAATGATTTGAAGATCTCATAAACCCAAATTTTATTCACAGTAGAGCATAGAAAACATATGAAATGTTTAAACTCAGATATTTCATGAACAACATTAGCTCATTTTAAATTTGATAGCAACAGCATGTCTCAAACAAGTTGGGATGGGGGCAACAAAAGGCTGGAAAAGTAAGCGGTGCTAAAAAGAAACAGCTGGAGGAGCTACTACTGCTACTTTGCAACTACTTAGGTTAACTGGTAACAGGTCGGTAACATGACTGGGTATAAAAAGAGCATCTTAGAGAGGCAGAGTTTCTCAGAAGTAAAGATGGGCAGAGGTTCAGCAATCTGCAAAAAACTACAACCTACAAATTGTGGAACAATTTCAGAATAATGATCCTCAATGTAAAATTTTGAATACTTTGAATTTCTCATCATCTACAGTACATAATATCATCAGAAAATTCAGGAACACTTCCAGAAATCATTGTCCCTTGGCAGACAGGTGGAGGCTATAGCCACCAGTGTCGGCATCTACCTGTCAATTAAAGCAACCACACCCATATTTTGAAGCCTTAATAAAATACTTTTTTTTTTTTAAACTTAAAAAAATATTATTTTAGGACTAAAAATGTAGTTTGTCATGCAAAAAAAGACAGAAATACAATGAAACAGTTATAAAAACAGTTGTAACTAAGATGAAATAACTTGCATTAACATGAGATTCAGGCTTGCATTTTGCATCTAATCTAGTTATTGTGACTTTTGAGAGACTAGTAATGTTCTTGATGGTTGTATTCCTGATGCAGGCCTGTTGGCACTCTGCTTCATTCAGTTCTCTCTGTAGGATTAGCTCTTGTTTTGTGTTTGTCAACACAGCGGTTCAATTCAACAGTGCTCGCCTGTGAATCAAGCTTTTGTTGATGAGTAGGTTGCTCCTCTTTAACCTGCATGTGTCCTGTTCTTGCAGACTGGCAGATCGCCACCCTGGTGTTGCTAGGTGTTGGTGCAGCCACAACTCTGGTGGCCTTTTTGGTGGCCCTTATTTCGCTCTGCAGGGGCACACAGAGACAACACTACCGCACCGTGGCAGTATTCCTCTTCACTGCAGGTACGTCACCTTTCCCACACAATTTCTTGAAGCATCTTTTTTGTTTTTTTGTTTGTTTGTTTTTTTTAACAATACATGAACAACAATCCAATGTTTTGAGTTTGTGCATTTTTGCAAACACTGCAACAGTTTCCATATAGGCGTGTTTCTGTGTTCCACTGCTCACGTTAAATAGAAGCATGCAGAAGGAAAGGCATAGCCGAGTAAGCCTTGCAGGCTGAGCTTGTTTTCTCTGTGGTATTGCCTCTGGAGACCTGCAGGCTCATTTGCCAAGAAAAAGCAGCCACAGAATTTGCAGACTTACCAACAAAGTGAAGTCACTGAGAGGGAAAAAAAAGCCACCACAGACTCCTCGCCCATAACTGCCTCATAGTTGGACTGCTGCTTCTTGCATGCTCTGTAGCAAGGGCCCTTAGGACAAAACTAAACTCTTACACTGATGAGAAAGAATATAAATATAAAACATATAATTAAAATGAGTGGTCAGAGTACATTGCTCCAAATGGCATACAGGCACTGAAATAACTGACTCACAGATTGTGCTTACTTTACTTTTAAAACAGTGATGAAACACTGACGACTTTCTACTACTTAACTCGTGCCAAGTTTAAGTTTTTCCAGTTTGCAAAATAAAATTATATAAGCAGACATCATTCTGCAGTTTTACACTGTGCCTGTAAACCAACTTCAAGAACTAACTGTCGCATTTTAAGAAATCTACAATCCCAATTCCAAAGTTGTTGGGATGCTGTGTAAAATGTATATTAAAAACAGAAAACAATGTTTTGCAAATCTCATAAACCCATATTTTATTAACAGTATAATATAAAAAACATATCAAATGTTTAAACTGAGAAAATGTCCCTAATAAGGTCAATTTGAATTTGATGGCAGCAACAAGTCTCAAAAAAGTTGGCACAGGGCCATGTTTACCACTGTGTAGCATCTCCTCCTCTTTTAACAACAGTCCGTAAACGTCTGGGACCTGAGGAGACCAGCTGCTGGACTTTTGGGAGAACAGTGTTGTCCTGTTCTTGTCTCGGATAGGATTCCAGCTGCTTTCAGCATTGATGGCGCCTTTCTAAATGTGCAAGCTGCCATACCATCAGAGATGCAGGCTTTTGAACTGAATGCTGACAATAAGCTGAAAGGTCTCTTTCCTCTTTAGTCCAGAAGACGCAACAATCATGTTTTCCAAAAGGAATTTCAAATTTTGATTCATCTGACCACAGAACACTTTTCCACATTGCCTCAGTCCATTTTAAATGAGGTTTGACACAGAGAAGACAATAGCCTTTCTGGATTATGTTCATAAATAGCTTCTTCTTTGCATAATTTCACTTTAACCTGCATTTGTGGATGACATGGTGAACTGTGTTCACAGACTGTGTTCACATTTGTGTGGAAGTGTTCCTGAGCCCATGCAGTGATTTCAATGACAGAATCATGCCTGTTTTTTAATGCTGTGGCGCCTGAGGGCCTGAAAATCATGGGCATACAATATTTGTTTTCAGCCTTGTCCCTTGCACACAGAGATTTCTCCAGATTATTGAAATCTTTTGATGATATTATGTACGGTATCTAAAGTTGACGTATTCAAAGGCTTCATAATTTTTCACTGAGGAACATTATTCCAAAATCGTTCCACAATTTGTAGATGTAATTTTTTGCAGATTGGTGAACCTTATCTTTACTTCTGAGAAACTCTTCCTCTCTAAGATACTTTTTTTTTTTTTATACCCAATCATGTTACTGACCTGTTGCCAATTAACCTGACTAGTTGCAAAATGTTCCTCCAGCTGTTTCCTTTTAGTACCACTTACTTTTCCCGCCTTTTGTTGCCCTGTCCATACTTTATTGAGACGTGTTGCTGACATTAAATTCAAAATTAGCTAATATTTTTCATGAAATATTAAAATGTCTCAATTTAAAAATTTCATATGTTTTTTATGTTCTGTTATGAATAAAATATGTGTTTATGAGATTTGCAAATCATTGTATTCTATTTTTATTTACATTTTACACAGCATCCCAACTTTTTTGGAATTGGGGTTGTGCTTAGCACAAACACTTAAAACCAAGGGTGATAGCTGCCTGTCTCTAAAACCAGTACTTCAATTTTCTTTGTGAGCTGGTAGGTGGATTTTGTTACCAGCATCCTCTTGTTACAGTCTTTGTGATTAGCTAACCCTGCCAGCAGCAGATTCATATTTAGTATAGAAACAAGAGTGGTATGAACTTTTAAAGTAACAGAGACATTAAGTTTATTTCAAAATCGACATAAAGTCCCAAGGTTTCTGTTGCTGGTACAAATAGTGTATATTACCTTTAAATACATCTTTGTCTTGTTTTGTATCTGAAACCTCACTCACAAAGGACCACTGTGGTCGACTTAATGGCTGTGGCTTTGACTGTTAGCCACTGACGGAAAAGCATGGGAATGCTGTGTTATCCTTTCCTGTGTGTAATTGCTTTAAGAGCCTTGCAAGAATACGCCGCCACACAGGCACACAGTCCTCAGCAGAGCAACAGCAGAAGGGTTGGACTGTTAAATGCCCCTTGGCTTGACTGTGACTGTGAGGTATTTATTTTCTGTCCAGAAATATGACCTCAGCATGCTACAAGCTCAGTCTGTGCTCCATCAGCAGCACCACAGTCTCAGGCTACAACCATTCCTCCTTCACACCCACTGCTTCTTCCCATAGGAAGGAAAGGCGGAGTCATACTTGCACAAAGACCTTTCCTCAGGCGTCACCTGGCATGCATGAAAAGGAACTGAAGCTATTTGTGAGAAAAGACCACAGTACACTTTTGAACACCGATGCCTGGACTTCAGCATCCTGAGTGATACAAAGGAAAAATGATTCACAGCAACATGACCACTGAAGTAATGTCCTTGTGTGATACCTTGTGTCTCATTTAGATGAAAAGAATAAAGATGATTGTTCCACATTTTGCCAAAAAACAAAAGAGGGAGAGAGAGCGCAGGATACTGGTTTTAGTTTAAAAACCAGAATCTGCTGTTAACGTCAATCACTCTGAGGGAACTAAAGACAGGCCACTTCAAAAAGCCTCCACTATCCAGTGAGCAACAAACCCACAGGGAGGGGTGTCACATAAAGATTGTTCTCCTCAAAAAGCTTCTATTTATGGAGATGTCAGACTAGATGGAAAACACTCAAGTACATGAACGTTGTAACACTTTTTTTTTTCACTTCTTAAAGAGCTTTTTGATCCTCGCCTGATAAGTGAGTGCTATAAAAGGCAAATTATATACGCATTGAGGCTAGATGCATCTTCCTTCATTTAAAGGTGGACAGAATAAACAACGTGGTACCAACACAAACATAAATAGGACAAGGCTAATTGGGGGAGAATCAGAATGTGTTTGCATGGAAATGTTTTCATCTATAGTCTCCTAAAGAGACACTCATTTATAGTTATTCATGTTAAGCAGTTCATTGTGACAAGATCATCTTAAGGAAAGCCAGACTTGAAGAAGATAATCGCTTTATATAACCATTCTCTGCTTACCTATACTGGCTGTCTCCTCTCTTCTTATACTTAAGCCTCTTTTCACAAGTAACTTTTTGCCTTTAGAGCCGTCTGTTTTCTGTCAGATTTGTGTATCAGCTCGAGCAGGTCTTTTAATGTTGTGTTTTTGACTTGAATCATGAATTTTGGTAAACTAAATAGCTTGCACTTTCTGAAAGCATGAACTAGTCATGTTATGAAAAGATGAAGAAATGCAAAGAATTCATTAAAAGGAGGATTAATCTGAAGTGCAGTACATGTAGCATTGATAATTTTAATGGTATTGGAGGTACTGTATTGACATATTGATGGTGACAGTGGTGGATTTCACTACTGGTTCATCTGTAGGTTATTTTCTCAGTTTGTTGATTAGTGATTTGGTCAAAGAACAAACGGGTTGTGTCACTACCAGTTTAAAC
>VUQS01010352.1:16597-29433 GCA_015108495.1 Heterochromis multidens
CAACTGGGGCTACGGGCTCGGCTGGGGGGCCACCATCTTCATGTTGGGTGGAGGAATCCTCTTCTGCCTGCGGACGGACATATACGAGGATGCGATGTACTGAAGTTTTTGTCAACCCCACCGCTGCTCTGCTGGAAATGCATAAGCATATGAGAACACAGACCCTATGTCTCCATTTTCCTTGCTGTGTTATTCTCGCTGTTATTTTTAGATAGGTTGTGAAGGCCTAATTTAGGCCAGGGCTCTAGGAGTAGACTGGCCCCTCCCCGCACCACCCCACTGCCATGCAGCCAGCAGGTCCCCCAGCCCTGCCGGTATCAGGGGCGAGGTGGCAAAACTAAAGCGCAGAGAGCTTTCTGGACATGCTCGAGCCACCGATGCTGGACGTTTCCACTAAATCTCTATTGTTAGAGAGAAACAGGAGAATAGATTCTCAGCATAGACCTGAATGTGCAGTGGCTGAATATTTAATGGGACTGACTTATCACATTTCCTTTTTTTGTAGCTTCTCACGAGGATAAGCTAGTTGTCAATTTATTTATGGCATAATTTTCCACTTTATAAATATTGAAAACATCACCTCCTCCCACGTGCTAGCCAGGACATATCTAGTAAGTGTAAATTACTCAGCTTTGAGATATGCTATTGAGTGTTCATAATCGTTTTGGTTTTTTTTTGAAAATCACACCAGTTTATCTCAAATGGAAAAATGTAAATGTGTACAAAGTATTTCTACATGAAGAATTCTGAATAAATAACTAGTTTTAGGACCATTTGGATTGTAAATTGTTGCTTTCAGTACCAAAGGTGACATGCGGACACCGGCGGCTCACACACTGACCTTTGACTGATTTTTAAGATGGAACCACCATGGGTGCCCCTTTTTAGACTGACAGCAGGGAGACAAAAATGCAAACCACTTTCATTATCCAGGGCACACATTCCTCAGTGGAAAACACCCCAGGCTATTTAAAGGGGCACCACCAGGTTGCTTGTATGTGAAGATATTAAGCAGTGGTGGAGACATGGGCAGCATTTAGCATTGTATTTCTGTTCATGAGATGCTTTATGCAGTTACATTTACAATTGTCTGGGGGTTCACTTTTACTAGGTAGGAAATTTGCATTGCTTTGTTAATTTACTAATAATAGACTGTGTGCTTCAAGGCTTTCAACTGTGCTATTTTGTGAATAAAAGCTTAGTGTTTTGATCCTTTAAATTTTTAATTAGATGAATCTGACAGTGCATACATGCATGCTGTCTATTTGTGCTTATGAAAAGCAAGTTTAAAAAGTCCTGTTATTTCTCAGGGTGTTTGGAAACAGAAGGCACTGTCACGCTTGAACATCCTGGTGAAGTCTTCCTTTACCCTGCAGAGTACAAACTGCAACAGCTGCTTAAAGACTCCAGAAAAATGTATAAACATTTTCCACAGCTGCAGCAGCGTGAAAACTCCCCAGCTGTCGACAGCACGTACACCAGAATCAACAGCTCTGAGGGGAAAAGGATCCAAATCATTGCATCATGTGAAGCTGATATTTTGCTCCTATAAGCTGTGACGGGTGGAAGATTTGTCCTCGTCTCATTACCTCTGAGGAATCTTTAAATTGTGAGACACAGGTTAAAAGGTGAGGCGGCTATATGTGAGTTTTAAAGAGATGACACTCAAAGTTTCTAAAATATCTGTCAGGTGTGATCCTGTTTCTGTTTAATGTCCCGCATTCATGTAAAGCCTGTTTTCTTTTGTTAAAAGTTAATTTTAACTAAAGAAAACTGCTTTGGCTGTAGAGTCAGTAGAGCGAAGAGACACTTGACACTGAACAAGTGAAATATTGACTCGGGATACTTGGAAAGAATGCTTTGGTACAAGAATATTTTTTAAGCATTAATGTTAGAAATGCACCCACAATATTTCAGTTGTTCCAGATAATATGCATGTCTATCTCCTCGAGCAAGTTTACTTTGCGTTGGCAGGAGGTGGTTCTGAAATATGTATTCACTTGTTTTAGAGGTCAGAAGTTGAAATGCCAGTGGGTTTTTATGCTCTGCACTCCACCCACACAGTTACTGTTCTTGCACAACATGTTTCTGCAAAGTAAATGGGCATATGCACCAGGAAACAAAATCTCAAGACATTGTCCTTGATTTTTTTTTTGGTAACCATAAGTGCTGCATACTAAATTCTCCTCTGCATTTGCTGCATTTTCATAAGGATTATGTTTAACCAATGCCTTAATTTCAATCATCTTGCCCCACCTAGTGGTCATGCACCTAACTCTGGTGCTACGTACAGAGTTAGGAGGGTCATATTCAGGCATGTTTAGTCATAATGCTGATCCAAAATGTTTCTGCATTTTCTCTATGCGCTACAAAAATAAAAAGGTACAATAGACTTTACAGTGTTTTACCTTTTAATTAATTAAATTTTTTTTTTTAAAGAAAACTGTACTCACACAAGACTGACCTGAAACTACCACCCACAAGGGTTTAAATCAGTTACAGTACAGCTAGATTAGTTTGAAAACGTCTAGTAAATAAAAAAAATACCAACATACAAACTTCCTTTACCAAAGCCATCGGGACACAAATCACATTTGTTTATGTGAATTTGATTGCATCTGCATTGAAGATTATCTGACCTGTGGAGAGTACCCTGGCCCCTGGGTGCAGTAACCAGCCAGGCCCTGCACACTTTTACCATGCAGGGACAGATTCCAGTTACTGAGCCTGGGGGACAGATTAACAATTCACCCCGTGGTACCTGAGGAAGAAAGTTGTTTTATACTGAAAGGATTACGCACAGATGTTCTAAAAAACCTGAGAACATTTTAAATTCAAACCTGAAGTTGTCCAGCTTATGTGTTCCTTAATAGTGGAATTCCCTGCAAACAAGGGTCACCACACTAGTAGGTCAGATAAATGGACTGAAGTGTAACAGCCGGGCTATACATTACCCTCCTCCAAGTTCTCTGTTAAGAGTGGCTCCACCAAAATTACATATTAACCCAAAAGCATTTCTCATCTCTCCTTCATTATCACTACTACTCTGCAACTTCTGTGGGTCACATAAAAACCCAGATACTGCCAGAATGTGATGAGAGGACAGAAACACAGGACACAACAGGGTGTTAAAAGGGAGCAAAATTCAAGCCTTTTGTTGGCTGATGCAAAAGTCCAACATAGGAAACATAAACAATCTGGCAAAGGTAGGGGGGAAACAGGACTACATATATACAAAAGACTGATTGAATAACAAGACACAGTTGGAGTCAGCTGAAAATGATCAGCAACAGGGGAAAACAATTGGCGTGGGGTAGACGATCACAAATGGAGGTAAGAGAAAGACAGGAAATAAAAACAAAAATAAGACACATGAGAACAGCAAGTAACCAAAAGACAAACACCCACTACCAAAAAAGAAGTCACTGAAAAACATGAAAACCAACACTAAACATGATCACACGATCTGGTGCAACAAAGCCAACAGAACACCAGGACCATGACTAAAACTGTAACTAGTCACTGTGGATGGGAAAACCTGGTGTGAATACAGCAGTTGAGTAACTTTTGTGTAAATCTTTAAAATTTTTGAAGGATCTGAATACCATCTGTCATCTCTTTGTGGTCGTGTAGCATTTAGATGAGATGTACGGCGGCCAGGTTACACTGAAAGTGTGTATGTGTACACAAAATAACACACACGTTAATAAGTTTTCTTTTTTATTCTCTCATTAACTGTGCAAGAAATCTGAACTTCACCATTGAGCTAATTAAGTAAACAACAGAGACACAACTATCTATGAGAAGCAGCCAGCTGCCTACCTGACCTTGTGGGTGTCACTGAATGTTGGATCAAACACTGCAAGCTGCGGTCAGCCTGGAGCCAGATGGTTATTTTCCCAACATGAAAGCAAATATCCTGCAGTAGAAGTTCTCAATTTAATTGTGTTTCTGCTAGAGACTGATTAGCTTTGGGTGCTCTATAATATACATATATAAGTTTCAACAAAATAGTGTAATCATTGAAAGTGAGCATGTTAAGATATTTGGCCATTTTTCAACACAACTCCAATCTTTCTCAGTCAAATCTGAACGTGTATAAAAAGAAACATATCATGCTCACATAATCTTAACAGAGTTCAACTCAAATATTTTTTGTACAATCAGTCAATCCATGTTTCACAGGAGAATCAGATGAGAAATATTTTGTTTTTAAAAACCCTAATTTTATTTATGAACATATGCTACAGATGATCTGGACACTAGAGGGCAACAAGAGCTGGTGAAGACTTTCTTACTGTATAGCATATACGTTACAGCTAAGCACAGATCATCTGCATGAGGGAATTGGGTGTACTTCATAAGAGATTATTTCATAATGGATTTTGGTGTTGAGCCACATGCCATAGACATACTGTGAAATACTGTGCAAAGGCCATGTTCATGTGATAAATAAGGAGGGAGACAGACTGATGAAGGGAGATCAATAAATCATTATATCAAGTCAAACTATTTACCAAAACAAGTTAATGTGGTGTAAAAGAAATAATAAATAAAATCACTGAGATTAGCACATGATCTCATGTGAAAGTGAAACATTAAAACAAACACAAACAAGTCAGAAAACCATGTGGGAGCTGATGGAGTATTAGGCTGACTGAGCAGGGCAGATCAGACAAAATCAGTCTTCCCAGAAGCTCCACTCTGCAGACTACTTTTAGAATGGTAAGGAGAGAGGCTAAGAAAAGTTGAAAAGCAGAAGCAGTCTTTAAACTCCAGCAGTTTTAGTTTTGGGTGTGACCTGAGAGGAGACTAGATTTTGCCTTCTAGGTGTAAAAATGGTCTTCTATCTCTTTTAAGCCTGTTCAAGAGGAGCAAACTTTAATGCTTCATTCTGTCTTTACAGGTAAAGCCCAAGAGGCGTATTCCTCTTTATCAGCTGGGACTGTAAAGATTCGGATACTTAAAAGGCAGCTTTCTTGAAGGCATATGAATTAATTTCAGGGGATAGCAAAAGAATAACTGATGAATGTGTTGACCCACAAGCGTTATCTTTGGTGAGTAATACAAAGACATGGCCCTGAAAGCAAATTCTTGGTCACCAAAGTTAGATCAGATGCTTAACGAAGGAAATGATCCAGATGTCTGCAATTATTGCCATAAGAAGGGTCATTGGAAAAAAATTTCACTAGACTGTGCATAAAAGGTTCTTGTCCTGTGATTTGTGGATGCTGATTGGTGTTTGTCCAGCACCAGCATTTTACTGGGGTGTGGTAACATTTTTTCTGGCTGCGTTTGAAATGCTGTTCTGAAATTGCTCTGCATACATAAAGACCTGCCAAGTTTGTCAGATTATAAGCAAGGCCAATAAAAATATGACACCTACTCCTCTATATCCAGTACCTCCCTTGAGCCCTTTGACCATCAGACAACAGACTGTATGGGTCCCCTTTCTCAAAGTCAGGTTGCTCTTCTTTGTTAACAGTTATGTGTCAGTCAACTAAATTTCCAGCGATGTTCTATCACCGCAACATCTGGAGTTAAGACCATGAGTCATCAGTTTATCAGATTTTGTGATTCCTTAAAAAATACTTAGTCATCAAGACATAACCAAAATGCATGATAAAAGGAAGTCTACTAAAATCTTCCACAATGACTTGCTTATATCTTATCGTGCATCACTTCAGATGAGGCTGCTCAAAGTTGCAAAATTTTTATTGCACCTAATGCAACATCGGAGGAAGGAGAGAAATTTCTGAAACAAAGTGCTTTGTGTGCTGGACTGTTGTTTCATTTTATTAGGATGAGGTTTAGGTCCAAATGTGAATTTGCAAAAGCTACCATAAGCTATTTGAGTAAGGTTGTAGGACAAGGACAGATTTGTCCCATCAACGCAAAGATTTTGGCAATCAGGCATTCCCATTTGGACCTCCCTTTGCATTTGCAGGTGCCAGTGCCCTTATTTGGGCCCCTCAACATTTTGAAATTTACATTGGGTTAGGTTCTGCTCTTGTTGTACTGTATACACTAACAACAGCCCATTAACCTTTTGGCAGTCACTCCATTGGGAGATAGATTTTGATGCAAAAGGTACTTGCTGACAATGGCAACATTTGTAAATAAAGGGTTTGAACTTTGACTATAGGAAGAATCAGATTGAATTCAGACTGGAAGAGGTTTTATATAAAGATTTATTTTTGACAGCACAGTACAGTAGACAGGAAAGCAGGGAGATAAATGGGGAAAGACAGGAAATGGCCTGGGGCAGACTCAATCCTTGGCCTCGGCAGTGGCCTTTCTGAATATGGGTCACCTGCTCAACCCAGTGAGCTATACCAGCATTAAAAAGTGACTGTAAAGTTTAGGATACTTTAAAGGCAGCTGTCTTGAAAGCATATGAGTTAGTTACTGAAGCATATCTCCAGTGTTTCAGGGGATGGTAAAAAACTGGCAAACTATGGGGCTATTATTGTAGCAAAAGCATTTGTGCATGTTTATCTAAATCTGTATCTAAATCTGCAATCTCATAAGAAAAAAAAATAAATAAATAAAATAAATCTGCATGTGTGTAAATTGATCTGTGTGGCGATTTGTGTGTGCATATCGAAATCTGTGTGTAATCAGATTTGCAAATGTGTAAATAAATCTGTAAGCATGCATAAATATTAAACATTCTTGCTTGAATCACTGAAAATACACACAAGTCATGAATTACAAGTGGCCCAGCTTTATAGTTGGCTGTCTTTGTCTGTAAGTGGAGGGTTCATTACCCCTGAGCTCAAGCTCGCAGGATCACATGCTCAGTACCTACCACCAGGTGGCGTTTTACTCAGTCTTCAAGCATCACATTAATCGGTAGGTAGTGGTGATTGTGCCGTTGCAAGGCAGGTTCAGATGGACAGATCACAGTGGATTCACCATATGCTTGCTGTAAGTACGTGTTTATATTTGTTCAGTAGTTGTCATAAGTAGCTAGTGTTGGAGCTGTGTAAAAAATAAAATGTTATCTGTAACTGAGAACAGCTGTGATTACTCAGCTTGTGGTTCAACAGCAAACTCTTACATCAACTGGCAAAGAGGAGCAAGCTGAAGCAGTCAGCTAAAAAATGTATGGGCTCATGGGTACATGAAGCTTAGGATCTGGAATTTTTCATAGCGAGTCATCCAAACCATGCAGCAGCATATTAATGACTAACCTCGTGTTATGGATGGATCATCTCAAATGTTCTCTTGACTGAAGTTTAGTCCATTTTCAGTGTCTTTTTCATGCCATTGCATTTGTCTCTGCCCATCACAGACCCTTACATTAGCTTTTATTGAGGGGGAAAAAGTTAACCCTCATCCTCCATCTTCACTGTGCTAATGTGTTTATATTATCCAAACCATATCTCTGTAGGTAGTCACCAGGTAGCCCACCATCAATAACCCTACAAACATTGCTGCTGTTTAGTTTTCTGTTTTCATTTATGTCCAAAGTGATAGCAGACAAAACGCTTTCGTTTTTTTTAGAAATCCCTCTGTTAACTCTGTCTCTTTTTCATGGATGCCTGGATGTTAAACTTTATTGTAACACCTGGGAGAGCAGCCACACTGATTATTTTATTGCAGGTGAAAGAATTTGGGCCGTTTTTAACTCTCAGTGATGCCACAGTGTTTGTTTGATTTTGGGAAGAAGAGTCTGGACCTGGAAATGGCTAATGACATCAGACTTCAGAGGCAGATTGGACTTAGTGGAGGATTAGATCTATAACTACAAGGCAGAGTGACTGCAGGATATTGAAGATTATTTGAATCACCTTTGAGCCTGAACACCTCTGACTCATCATATAGCTGCAACAGCACGAATGGCAATAATAATAAAATAAATGTGCAGCCTCCCTGGAACTACAGCAAGAAATTAGTTTCTAGTAATTCCCTCTAACTACTTAGTTACCAGACTTTAGACATATTTAGAGAGTAGAGGCAGACTAGAAAAAATATGATTGATGTAAGGATGGTCAAAGTACTCGCTTTGTTTTATCACACTAAAGGATTTATGAAATGTGAAATAAGGAGTGATGCCTCAACAGTCTTACCTCTGTCAGTAGTGACAGGAGAATTTATTTACTTATGTAAAATTATTAATAATACACTAAGATAATACTCTATTACAAGTATGAGTCTTTTTATATTTCAGATTTTGTGTAATATATGGGGATATTTATATATTAGAGCTATTTGTATTAGAGCTATTTTGTAATATATTGTATTATTTGTAATACTGGTACTTTAACTTGGTTGTTACTGTTCTTACTGTCTTGGAGCAACTGTGACCACATACTTTCCTCTGGGATTAATAAAGTATTCTGATTCTGATTCTGATCTGTCCATCTGACCCTGCCTTGCGTCGGCACAATCACCAAATCTTTCCACGAGTACAAATCGCTGCTGGATCTGCTGCAGGAGAAGTGTAGCAAAGGTCACATGTAAAAAAAAACAAAAAAAAACAGCCAACTAAAAAGCCAAGCGACTTGTAACTGATGACTTGTGTGTATTTTCAGTGATTTGAGCAAGACTTTAAGACTTTTCAATCATGAATATCTACAGATGCTTACAGATTTATTGACACATTTGCAAATCTGATTACACACACAGATCGAAATACACACATGCAGATTGAGATACACATGCACAAATGCTTTTGCTACAATAATAGCCCCATAGTCTTAGACTTCAATTCCTGGTGCTCAACATCTGGAGTGAAAACTCTTAATAAATTGCGTGACTTGATCTAGAAGAATTTAAACAGTCTGTACCAGATTACATTGCAACTTATGTTAATGAACACATGTCCCAGTGAGGCTGCAGTTCTTACTGATGAATGTGTTGACCCACATGCGTTATTTTTGGTGAGTAAAATTAATTCTCGGTCACCAAAGTTAGATCAGACGAAGACAACGATCCAGATGTCTGCAATTATTGCCACACGAAGGGTCACTGGAAAAAATGTCATTTGCTAAAACAAAAAAGCAAGATGCATCATGTGAGATCTGCTGGTTTGGCTGCACCAGTTCATGATTGGTGACAGAGAAACTGATGGCTCCATTTCAGATAGTAGAAACCTCTGAGATTGATTTGAGTTACGTTTATGTCAGATCGATTTGTATGGCTAGTTGGTACTGAGGAGAAAGTTTATTATGATGCAAAAGGTACTTGCTGATAATGGTAACTGTGAATAATAAAGGGTTAGAACTCTCAGCTTGAATTCAGACTGGAAGAGTTTGTTTTTGTTTTTTGGGGGGGGGGTTTTGTTAGTTTGTTTTTTTGACAGGTGATGACACAGGTGATGGAGCTGTTAAAGCAATGAAAGACAAGGTTATCTATATTTTTACTGATATAGATTACTGTTCTTTTTAAGGAGTTCATTATCCCTAAATGTTTGTTCCTTTCGAGTTAAGGATCTACAATTGGTTTCATAATAGGGGATCCTTAAAGCATGCAATGTTTTATTGCTCTACTTAAATTTTTTTTTTCCCGTTGACGTTAATGGGGGGGCCCATGTTCAGTTGAATGAGGTTCAGGATGTTGAGCTGATGTTATCAGTTTCAGCTTCAGCCTCTCCCTTGTCCTGAATAACTCATAACTCCATTAGCTGAGGTAGACTTTTTGACTGATGTTATTATACTCACTCAGTATTCACTAATAAATTAATTAATTTGCAAAACCACAGCTCATAGTGCTTTTAGTGATACACTTTATTTGAGATAGGGCACATAATGATACAGTAAAACTTTCTCCTATACACCACAGTAATGTTTGTTAATGAGCAGAAATACAATCTGTGCATTACACAGTAAAAAAATTCAAAGATATGTATAAAGTTTATATAAACTCTAAGGTGTGACTTTTTACTTTTTAATTATATAGAACAAAGTCATTTCACCAATAGGTACAGTAATTATAGTCTAATTACTAACTAACTTTATTGGCACCTGATTCATACAAACTTACATTTCTTTTTTAACATACAAATCTTTTTTCCTTTTTACTCTACATCTTTATGTAAAGATGTGAAGAAGAGATCTTAAACATTATTCACTGTTTTGATTATGATTAAGCAATTCTCAAATCTATCCAATGAAATAATGATTAAATACATCAAACCCAAGTAATCGCATAAAATACATTCATTACATGCATTATCATTTCATAAAATATAGTGTAACAGCAATAATGAAAGCTGGTAAGAGTTCACAATTACTGAAAACCAATTTTAAGAAGATTATATGTTTAAAAAAATAACATGATAACATAATTTTTTAGCATTAAATGTTCTATTGCTTCCCAAAGCCCACCAAGCCCAACAGGGTATGAAATCAAAAATATATGTGATCCATTCATTTATAAAATCATACATTCATTAATTGTGTATTTCTCTGTTATTTCTAAGTTATTAGCAACACTGGACTAACTCTGTGTTTTAAAAAAATAAATTGTGTTTGGCAAGTGTTGCACAAAATCAGATATAGTAACATTGTTTTGCTGGTTTGTTTAGTTACAGTTCAAACCTCCAAAAAAATATTAAAACTGGCAAAGACACGTGGCATTTAAAACACGTTCATTTCTTCCATTTCATTATTCTTTAGCTGTTTGAAAACTTCCTCGACCTGTGTGCTGTAAAAACATTGTTGAAATCCATTTAACATTTATTAAACACATATTCTGCATTTAGACAAAATAACTAAGTCTTTATTGTGTGAGCTGACTGGCAAGAATTGAGGCATGAGGTAAACAAAAAACAAATTCCACTAAAAATGTTTCTCCACAACATCAAATAAACCCGTGTGAAATGAATCAACTGGCAAGAAATCTGCCAAGTAGTAAAACATCAAAAACAAAATCCCAAAGTAATTTCTGCTCACTTAATCAGTATGCAAGTGTTGTAGCAAAAAAGTAAACAATGATGGGATACTTTCTGGACGAGTTTAACAGTCCAGTTAACATGACAGTTGAAATCATTCATGAAACTTCAAACATTTGTATAAAATGGTACATACAGAAAATATAGTATATTGGAAAAATATAATGGTTCTGTAAATGTTAGATATAACACATACAAACTATAACCTTCAGTCTAAATGTAATATCTTCTGGAATGTGTTAGCAGTGATTACATTCTCACTGTCTGTATGCTATGCCATTTTTGAGAGCTTCATTGTGTGATCTGTAACAACAAAACCTAAACAATGACTGAGTAGGAGTGCAACAGTAAAATATTTATCTGAGGTCCCGTGAGTGGGATGAAGGTTCAGGTTTTCTTGCCTTTTTAGGCCTCTGTGGGTCCAAGAAGGGGACTTCTGGCAAACAAGGATGTAAGCAGAGTTTCCACCTTCTTCTCTTGCATTGGTTTCTTCCTAAGATACAAATGACAGTTTAGTTCTTATCTTATTGTTTATCTGTACGTTGGCACATACTATAATGTACATGTGAATATACTTACAGTCTGAACACATACACTGCCCACACACCGAGCAACAACACTAGCATGGCAATAATGGCAACAGCAATGTAGATATAGACAGGTATGATATCCCGTTCTGGTTCAGGTACCACTGCTTTCTCCTCTAAAATAAAAATAAGTACACACAAATAAAATCGGGTTAGAGAACAGCTGCTCAGCTGCTTTACATATGACTTCAAAACTTTCTAAAAGGAAGTCAAGTAAAATCTGTATAATTACAAATAAATCAGCAAGGAGAAACTGTCCAATAAATAAGATCTGTATTTGCATATTTTGCAGACAAAATAAGTTCTTCTTGCATTGTCCAAGTGTTCACTCAACAGTGTGTTTGTGTCCTGTCTTCCTCCCCTCACCCCCAACCGGTCGCGGCAGATGACTGCCCCTCCCTGAGCCTGGTTCTGCCAGGGGTTTCTTCCCGTTAAAAGGGAGTTTTTCCTTCCCACTGTCGCCAAGTGCTTGCTCATAGGGGATCGTCTGATTGTTGGGGTTTTCTGTATTATTGTAGGGTCTTTACCTTACCTTGTTGTTGTGATTTGGCGCTATATAAATAAAACTGAATTGAATTGGATCCAAAAATTAAGGGGACTATGTATGGATATACAACCCTGACTTGTTGTGCATTGCAAATTGTGCATCCAAACAAATATACAACAAAGAACCATGCACCATTTCTCCAAAACAACAGTAAATGTGTCATTGTCCAAATACTTAGTGACTGTTCTGCAAAGATATTTAACTAGAGGCTATTTAACATGAGTAGATATTGTATGCAATGGACTGGCGGCCTGTCCAGGGTGTACCCTGCCTTTGGCCCCATGAGAGCTGGGAGAGGCTGTAGTCCCTCCACCCCCATGAATTAGATAAGCAGTAAAAGATTAGAACTAATGGATGGAATTTTCTGTTTAAAAATCATAATGATTAGTAGTAGCAGTAGTAGTATACTAGAAAGTCTAATGTCTTTGTGAGTCACTGTCTGAATCAACCATCTGGATTTCAATGAAAGACTCTCACACCAGCACACCAATAAAAATATTTATTTTGAGACACTTCATAGGACAACTATAATCATACCCTGGATTCCTGATTACATTTATAGTCTGAACAGATAATTTCAATTTTCTCTGTAGCAGCTGAAATTAAAATTATAAAAACAAATAAATAAAAGAAAAAGAAAAGACAGGATAATGGAGGGCATGCCTAGTCATGCCTAGTAGAGTTGGGGAATGGCTGCAATCACAGCCTTGTAAGATGGTGACAGATGTACTCTTAGGCCCCCTCCTCGGTTCAGAGATGGTCTTTCCCATTTCACGTAAATGGCCTCCTGGACTCCCCGTTC
>VUQS01010357.1:4322-20652 GCA_015108495.1 Heterochromis multidens
CCACCAAAAAAAAAAAAAAAAAAAAAAGAAAAAAAACAAAAAAAAAAAAAAAAAAAAACCTTTAACTTTCGCTTGGACCGGAAGTCTGCGACTTTTCACAATACATTTTTTTAAAAAGTAATTTTGTGGAGAATTTCACTAAAGAAAGTTATTGGCATTTTTAATAGCCATTGAAAGTACTTTATCATTATATTTGACTGGTTTCTGATGTTGTAACCCTAACGATACATTTACACACATAATAGTAATACTGACATGGAGTCGTTTTATTAATTGTCAGTTATTTTCTTGTTCATATTCTGACTCCAGTGTTTAACAGTGGATTAAAAGTCGCTTCTGTCTGTTCCACGATCACACTTACAGAAAACAGATTCACAGTGGCACACACATGACATTCTTTATTCATACTGCACTTCACAAACACTTTCCTCCCACAGTCCAAAGACATGCCTGTTAGGATAACTGGTGATTCTAAATTGGCTGTAGGTGTGAATGTGAGCGTGAATGGTTGTCTGTCTGTCTCTGTGTTAGCCCTGTGACAGATTGGTGACCTGTCCAGGTACAACCTTTGGCCGCTCACCCTGTGACAGACCGGTGACCTGTCCAGGTACAACCTTTGGCCGCTCACCCTGTGACAGACCGGTGACCTGTCCAGGTACAACCTTTGGCCGCTCACCCTGTGACAGACCGGTGACCTGTCCAGGTACAACCTTTGGCCGCTCACCCTGTGACAGCTGGGGTAGGCTCCAGACCCTCTGTGACCCTGAACTGGATGAGTGGAAGAAGGTGGATGGATGGGTGGGTGGATTCTGAAAAAATGCCTGACAATGAAAAAAGCTACACTGGGAGGTAAAATACACACATTTAATACAAACATTGTTTACAGTTTTTTTTCAGTGATGGTTGTTTTCAGTTTCAGCTCTCTGTCCCTCCGTTGGTGTGGATGGGAGGGTCTGAGGGGCTGCAGAGACCACAAATCATTTGAACATAATGCACATCCTCTTTTTGAGATTATTGCTCCTCCTGGCTGCCCATCAGAACCAGCTACACCTTTGCAATGGTCCCCTTGAATTTAGCTAGAACCCTTAAACTGCAAGTCAGCCCTTTTTCTTTGCACTTGTTTTTAGTCACTTATAACTGGACTGGGTTAGAGAGGTTAACTTTTAACTAGCATACCAGTGGGATACAGGCCTGACAGATGTTTCACAGATGTTGACAGAGCAGCAGCTGATGTTAGCTGGCTAACTGTCCTGTGATACTTTCTTCCCCCCAGAAGTCAAGATTTCATAAATGTGTTGTTACAGGCCCAGGTCCTCTTGTTGTGGTGTCGTGGCTGAGAGACGACCAGAAATGATTCATTATGATTAATTATATAATAAACTCCTCCTTCCATAGAACCTGCTGCTGCCTCTTCCCCTGACGGTGCCTGTGCCATTTCCATTTTGTTTGCATATATTGTTTTCACACACAATCCATGTGTGAAAATGCTAAATCTTATGCTCTGTGTCTTCTTCACACCCTTCAACACTAATAGGTGGCTATATGTTTTCTTTAGTGTCAAAACAGGCTACTTTTAATTTGGTTCACTTGTACAAACACAGGTAGGACTCAAAGTGACCTGTGTAGCTTTACAGCTACTTCTGCTACTTCCAAAAAAGGCCTAAATGTGCTGATAGACTTTTTTTCTTCCACTTCACACTCAACAAGAAAATGTACACAGTTTTTGTTATTTTAATTCTATAAACTCATAACGGCATCAAAAAGTGGTATTATTTCTATTTATTATTTACATATAATAGTAATGTTGACATACTCATTTATACTTAACAGGCTGTGTCACCTTCCATTTTGAGGCTCAAATGTGTTTTGTGGCTGCCTATAGATGGATGGATGTTCTAACACCCCCATTTGGCACAATCCAGACTTCCACCTTCACAAGACCCTTATTCACCATCACACTCATCACTCATCTTCATCACCTGTTTGACAACAATCAGTTAGTGTTATTCACAGATTTAGTCCATAAATTTGAAATTAGGACCCAGCAGATTTTTCAGTATAAGCAAATCAAATCAATCATTAGAAGTAAAGTTGATATAAAAAATAGCACTCTTAATCCCCCAAAGATAGTAGAAGATATGTGTCACCTCAATAAAAATAATTTTCTAAAATGATACAAAGTAATAATGAAGGCAGACAGTGCTGTATATGCCCCCCACAGTCACACTGAGCCAGGACCTATCAACCTTTCCCACACCTGACCTTTAGACAGATATCTGTAAAAACACAGTGACAGCAAACAGTAACCTACAGCTCATCCAATACAAAATCATTCACAGAACACAAACACACAAAATGGGATTAGTTGGTACTGACATCTGCTCTCAGATACAGATAACTATCTTCATGCAGTTTGGACATGCTCACTTGTTCAGGTGTTTTGGATCACAGTTGCACAGAAAAAATGCCCCGTTTTTCTGTTTGCTTCCATGCAGTGATGATGATCATCAGGACAGACCCATGAGTCTCTAAAGTGTAAACTCAATGCAGCAGCTTCTTATTAAATGTATCAAATATTATGAGGTCAGAAATGAGCCCACTCAGTCATTTTAGGTTGTGAAATAACTGGGTCACTTGAGGGTTAATGCAACTATACTTGGCTTAATTTTGAAATCATATTTCTCCCCTCTGGAAAAAAAGAGGAGAGCTGCTGACAAACAGTGATTTTAACATCGCAGGTTACAGAAGCAATAGAAATAAGTGTGAATAACACTGTTCTCTGAAACTGGCCTGAGGAACAGCTCCTGCTCCTCACTTCTGCTTTTCAGATCTTCATCTGTTTTGACCACACATCCACATCATTACACTGAGTCATTTCAGCACCATCAACACTGAACCTGCAGAAACACATAATGGTGACATCCAGTCTATTAAAACACACACAGGCAGACAGTTAAACTAACAGGCTGACGATAGACCACCCACAGCAAAATGAAAGCAAATATTTACCTGGAGATCACAGAAAAGGAGCGATAAGGAGAATTAAAAGTGGTGAAGACAATTATTTTAGTGGCTGTAAAAATAAAGGATTTAGCAATCGTAACCTGTGATTTTCTGTTCTTGCAGTGCACCTGTTTGTTTTGTAGCTTGTGCTTGTCCATGTCCCTGCCCCTGAATCTGCATTTTGCTGTACTGGTTTTTTTTTTTAAAAAAGAGAGAAATTATTTATTTTTACTTTATTTGTTCAAGGTTACTTTGCTGTCATTTCCACATGAAAACGAAATTTGTCCTTAGGACCAGGGTCATACAGGACAATAGCCTATCATAACAATAAGTTGTATAATTAAATAAAATAAATAAATAAATAAATAATCAATATAACTTAATAAGCATATCTCAAATAAAAATTTTAGTTTAGCATATTGAGAACAGAGCAGCACGTTAAAAACATAGCAGCACAGCAGGTCAGAACAGTGTAATGCAATCAATAAGGTATGAAGGTGACCAGTCTCCTGCCCGAGAGGATGAGGTCAAACAGCTTATGGACTGGGTGGGGTCCCTCATGATGCAGACCGCACTGCTTCTTCACCTGCTCATCCTGTCAGCAGCAGAAGACTTCCTGTACCAGGTGGTGATGGAGAAAGTAGCAAAGAGTGCTGCAGAGAGTGGTGGAAAACACCCATAAGATCACTTTATATGGTGATCAACCTCCCTTCCACTGAGGACATTTATGTCAGCAGGTGCAGGAGCATCATGAGGGATCCCACCCACCCAGCCCATAAACTGTTTGACTCCCTCCTCTCAGGCAGGAGGCTGCAGAGCATCAAGGCTCAAAACAACAAGGCTCATTCCCAGATTCCCAGAGGCTGTAAGACTGGTCGACTCCATACTTCACTGATTATGTGACCCACACAAATATGTGGTCACCTTTGTTAATTAATTATGGTGATATATGTATATATTTTTGTACATTTCACACTGTTTGTGTGCTGGCCTTATGAGTTTCACCAAGTCCTCCAAGTTTGGCGTTTCAAGTAAATGTGTACCACTATGGACAGTAGAGGGCAGCAGAGTGCCTGCCACGGGACTCCCTTATTGACATAGCTGTCATAAGCTTGCCATTCTGACCAAACTGACCAGGTGAATAGCACCGTGTTTCCTCTGCTCATTCTTTCTCCTGTTTTACAAGTCAGTAATGTGTCCAGAAGCACAGACATGCATAAATGAACACTGGAAAGTTTACCCCATGTTATTTTATGTTGAGTTTATGATGTGCAGTGTATTTCACTGTTTCTGCCACATTGAGTAAGTGTGCTACAGGCGTGGGTAATGGCAGACACTATAGTCCTTTAGCACACACTCCCACTCCCATATGATTTAAAGCTCCAGTTCAGTTATGTTTACAGTTCCTATGCACTTGTTTAATTTTTTCTGTTTCAATTGCTTATAATGTTTATTATGTTTGTAAAATTTGCTAAGCTGGTCTGGGGTGATTCGAAAAAAATAAAAGCCAGAAAGCTAATGTGAGCACTGTCAACACAAAGGTTAGTAAGTAGGATATATATGGATGTAGGTTTCTTCATAACAAACCACTGACATGATAATGACTATTCTTATTAAGTTATATTGTTTATTTTGATCAATTTATTTTAATTATTTGACTTATTGTTATGATATGCTATGTGTACATGGCTGGTCTTAAGGATAAATTTAGTTTTCATGTGGAAATGACAATAAAGGAACCTTGAACCCAAAAAACAGTCAAAAAAAACCAAAAAGAGCCAGTTTATTTATTTATTTATTTTTTATTCTAGCTGCAGCTGCAGGTAAAGTAGCACTGCCAAGGAAAGCAAACACATCTATCCACCACTGTTAAATTCTCTATTTTCCTCTGTAAATTTTCTTTTTCTGGATTTACAGTCCATGGCTATCTATATAACTGTTATAGATATATTTGTATACCAGTTTATCACAGGGCTAACACAGAGAGACAGACAACCATTCATGCTCACTAACCCTATGATGCATGTCTTTGGACTGTTTGAGGAAGCTGGAGTACCTGGAGATAACCCACGCAGACACCAGAGAACACAAAAACTTCACGAGAAAGACCCCAGCCGGCCAGTGGATTCAAGCCCAGGACCTTCTTGCTGTGAGGCATGGTGCTAACCACAGCACCACCATAGAATCACAACACAGATTTAAAAAAAAACAAAAACAGTTACTTCCACTTTCATGTAGTTTTCCCTGGTACACAAATATATAAGTGTGTGTGTAAATAATATTAATGCTTAATGAGCTGGTTGTAACAGTGCTAAGACAAAGTATTCAGCAGACAAACATCCCCAGAACGCCAAAATACAGATTCAGGGGCAAAGATATGGACAAGAACAAACTCCAAAACAAACAGTTCAGGAGGAAATGGCAGCATTTAGTTTGTATTTGTAGTTCTGTAAGATATTTAATTCCAGTGCTGCAGCAAATTAGAAATGACAATGATTGGTCTGCAACCTTGTGGAGAGGTGACTGGGAGGTCCAAACCCTCTGCTCAAAGCTGTTTATTCTCAGAGAGATCGATAGTGTAAGAATACTTGACATTTCTTTTTGTTACTGCTAAAATCTAGCACAGCTCTTTGAATCAGCCTATGACATAGCTGCATGAGAATCTCTTTTTATGACTTTTCTGTAGTTTTGCTTTCCTGGTTTTGGAAGAATACAATAATCTCTAAAATGGACGTTTGTCTTCTTTCAAATATTGTGCCGGCAGTGAACTGCTAATAAACCACAATGTGTTTCTGCAGGTTGATACAAGGAAGCGAGCTGACGAGCTGTTCTTCATGCCATTTGCTTTTTTTTTTTTCAGTAGAAACGTGAGATTGAGGAATTCACTGACTGGAAACATTTATCTATGGGTAAGATGGGGAGCACTGAGAAGAAATAAATAATCTGACATGTTTCATTCATCCAGTGTTTGACATCATCTTCTATTGTCCTATTGACTGGTGTGTAGTTGAAGGAGAATAACTCTGACAGTCTGGGGGAAATGGTGATGTTTCCCACTTCTAAAAGATACACCTGAGCATCCTCCATTATAACTTCCCCTGCAGACACCTCTCTCCTCTGTCCTCCCGATGCATTTCAGGAACTGAGAGGACCTTTAACATGGATCACTGACACTGAGGTCTCAGACAGGAGGAAACAAGAAACGCCTTCAGAGTCTAGCCAATGAAACCCTTCATGTATTAACAGGGAAGTGGTGAAGCTGAAGTAATTTCTCTGCTCAGTCTGACGTTAAACCGTGGTTTAGACACCATGAAAACTCCATCTGTCTCTCTGCTCCTCGGTGAGTCAAATACACAGCTCCTAAACTCATTCATCCATTCATTCATGCATTCATTCAATACAGATCCAACACAATTTCAGAGACAGCTTGAAGTTTCTCTGAGCTTGGTTAAATTCCTCTATCATACTGTCTGAGTTTAAAGGGTCACTCTGCCTCTAAAACACATAAATTTCTGTTTATTTGCAGTTATTAGTGCTGCTCCACTTGTAAAAACCATCTAATATTCACTGTTACTGTAACAGCCACATTAAGAGGCATATTATATTTTTTGTTTTATAAAACTTGTCAGCACTAGGCTGCTGTGTTTAATCAGACTTCATCTGACGCAGGTGTTGTGCTAAGGTGAAACAAAACAGTTTTGACCATGTGATGCTTTACGGTGCCCTTGTGTTTGTTGCTGGAATAAACTGAATGGAGCTCTATTTCTGTTTATATTTGTTTATATTTTCCCACTTGGTACTGTCATAAAGAATCATATTATATACTACCATTCTTATGCAGATGATACACGGTTGTACTTATCACTTTCCTCTGATGATCTAACCTCTGTCCACAAACTAATGAGCTGCACTGATGATATTACCTGCTGGAACCTTTTAGAAGTGAACAGAGGCAAGACAGAAATACTTGTTGTTGGTTCAAAAAGTCAGAGATTAAAAAAAAAAAGGTTCATATTTATCTTCCTTGTCTCTCAAACACAGTCAGGAACCTTGGCATAATTTTGGACAGCAATCTCAGTTTTAATAACCACATCAATACGTCACCAGAACTGCTTTCTGTCACTTAAAAAATATATCTAAGGTTAGAAAATTCTTATTTCAAACTGACTCTGAGAAATTGGTCCATGCTTTCATATCAAGGGACGTCTTCAGCTCATTCACAATGCAGCAGCCAGAATCCTTACAGGTACATGGAAATTTGATCACATTACCCCAGTATTGAAGTCACTTCATTGGCTCCCAGTGCAATAGAGATTTACCTTTAAAATTCTTCTATTAGTTCATAAAACTCTCTGTGGTTTGGCCCGGCAGTACATTTCTAACTTGCTCACAGTTTACAACCCAGTCAGACCTCTCAGGTCACCAGATCTTTAAACTATTCCCAGAATCAGATCTTAGTCAGCTGAGGGTGCTTTCAGTTATAGGTGTCCTGTTCATTGGAACAAGCTGCCTGCTGACTTAAGATCATTTACATCTGTGCGTACATTCAAAAACAGACTCAAAACCTTTTTTATTCACACAGGCTTACAGTTGATACGTGGTTTTGTTTTTGTTTTGTTTTGTTTTGTTGTTTTGCTGTTTTCGCTGCCTTAAGGCATTGTAAACCTACACAAGTTTTTATGTCTTTATTTTCTGTGTTAAGCACATTGAGTTTACATGTAATGAAATGTGCTATATAAATAAAATTGTAATTGTCATTTGTATCAGCAAGCTTATGGAAGAACTAAGTTAAGTATTAAACTTAAGTAAAAAATTAAAAAAAAATTGTGTGTAATATATTGGGATATTTATATATTAGTTATTTGTATTATTAGAGCCATTTGTAATATTTTGTAATTTGTAATATATTGTATTATTTAATACTGGTATTTAAACTTGTTAATTAGTGTTCTTACTGTCCTGGAGCAACTGAGACCGCATAATTTCCTCTGGGATTGATAAAGTATTTTGATTTTGATTCTGATTCTGAAACTGAAGTTAGATAAAGGACAGTTTTTGTTAGTTTGATTCCTTTGTTTTTACACACATCAAGAAAAATACCCTGCTGCAAGCATAATCACTTTTGGTCATTACAGTCACGATGAAACACGTCAAGTCGGAAAACATGAAGTGAAATTGCTGAAGTCTGGCCTTGAAGAATAATAACAGAAAACACGTGAAGCAGATTGGACAAGCTTTTCCTGAAAGGGAAGAAGCTTATGTGAGACAAGGGTCAGGACTTTCTGGAGACTCAAGGATATTTCCACATCAAGGTTATTACAGTCAATTAAAACTAGATATGGAACATTTTAGTTAATTGAAAAAATAATAATAAAAACTTTAGAAGACTTTAGAAAAAAAACAAAAAACAGAAGCTAACAGAAACCACCCTGTGCACTCTAAATAAATAAATAAAATAAAAATGATATTATTTTTTGTGACTTTGGTCACTACATCTAGCCTGAAGAGGCTTTGGTGTGTTTGGTTTATGACGCTGAGATGTCGATATGACTGTTTGTATCGTAATATCTCTTCTTCTTACATCTGCCCCTGACAAATAAACATACATATTACAGTAACAAGCAATCACAAACTAACACTGAAATAAAAGCCCAGCTAAAATGAACATTTTTAACCAATAAAAACTTGAAAAACTTGAAAGAACATTTTAAAACTAAATAAAAATAGAAACTAATAATTAATTAATGACCTTTAATAACTCTATCCCATGTCTTCTGCAAAAACTTGACCCTTGTTTCTGTTTCCTTAAAAGATTTATGGACCTGTTATTCTGCTGTTAAACTGCTGGAGCTCCAGCTGCTGTGCTTCTCTGATAATGTTCAGTTCAAACTTGTAAAATGTGTAGAACATAAACTGTCAGGTTATCAGGGATGAACTGTTTTTGTCATATTTAATGATCATCTCTGAAACCGTGCCTATGATTACCTCTGCAGCCAGGCTGACAAAGAGTCACAGAGCAACTTCTGTATACATACAATTTTAACCATTAGAGAAAATAAATAATTCATAGCTGTCCCACAGACAAATTATTAAGTATGGCAACCTTAGACTCTCTCGCTCTCTGACCTTTTACCTTTAGTGACCTCTGTCCTCCTGTTGCAGATGTATATGTGCTGCTGCTGCTGTCTGCACCAACTGTTTCGGCAGGTGAGTTGATGGAAGTGAAAACAATCAGTGACACTCCAACAATAATACAAATACATTTGCTCCATTTGTCTTTCTGTCTGTCCTCCAGCCTCTCTGGATGTCAGTCCAAACCTTCAGCAGTTCTTCAAAGGAGACTTTTATGTGTCTCTGAGTTGTATTGATGATGGTCAGACAGTTGATGGATGGACAGTAAGGAGGACCAGAGGAGGATACACTGAGAAATGTGGAGAAGCTGCAGACTTTAGGAGGGTTAATAATTCCTTCTGTGTTCTGGATCTCTCCGTCTCGTCTGGTGGAAATTTCTTGTGTGAAAACTCATCTGGACAGAAGAGCGATGAACTCTCCATCAGTGTTTCAGGTACAGAAAGTGATCTGTTCCCAGCTGTCACTCTGTCTCTGTATGACTCTGGTCTGTTGGTGGAACTCTGTCTCTAAATCACTCTTTTTGTCTCTGCTGGTCAGAAAAAGAATTGATCCTGGAGATCCCTGCACTTCCTGTGAAGACAGGAAGTAATGTCACTCTCCACTGCAAAACCAGAAACAGATCAACACAAAAGTTTTATTTCTTCAGAGATAATGTCAGACTTGGATATGGACCTGAAGGAAAGTGGAGTCTCCTTAATGTGCAGCGGTCTGATGAAGGGCTCTACTCGTGTTCTACTGCTATTCATCAGTCTCCTCAGAGCAGACTGGGGGTCAGAGGTCAGAGCACTGACAACACTTCTGTTTTAAAGACATGAGTTGTGGTCAAAAAGTCTAAAAAAATCCCTCCTCTCTCTTTAATGACCTTACCTGGATGATAAAATTGATAAGGTGAAGGAAAGGTGTGAAGGAGAGTTGTTAAGTTCTTGTGAAAAGAGAAACTGGTGCTCTGACACAGATGGCTTCATAATGTGATGGTGGATGTTGTTGATGTGGGTGTGCAGTGGAGAAACTACAATGTCCTGAAGGTGGACTACAAACAGATCATCTTACACACTTCACCACAGTTCTTACTGCCAGCTGAATAAAACAGACCACAAGGCTGCAGTTTTAAATATAAACTGATATAAAGCCTGTAAAGGTAAATGAAAGGTTTGTCAGAGGGAGATCAGTTTCTCATATTTTCTTTTCCTACTGCAGAGAAAATCCAAAGTAACTCCTCTTTTATTCAGGCGTTCTGTGGCAGAAGTCAGATTAATTCATGATCATCCTCAAGGCTGCAACACAGCAACAGACAGAACTAATACAAGCTGAACTATGGACAACACTAAACGCACCTTGATTATTTTCACACACCTCAGAATCTTTATTTAGAGAGAGCTTTAAAACAAATCTAGCAGATTTTCTCACAGCAGTGTGATGCTCAGAGTTCAGCTGTGGGTTTAACGGTCATTCACACACATTAGCAGGTTGTGGCATTCAAAGGAAAAAAAACCCACTATTAATGAACATTTCAATGATCTCAGTAACTATCATTCAGGTTGATAGTTTGTGTTTGTGAATGGTCTGCATGAATTATGAATTATGGGACAGCATAAAGGAGGTAATAAAGGAAACACTGAAGCTCCTTTCCTTAGTATTTAGACAAACTAACCAGCTCTGATTTTGGCTGGAGAGACTTCAGGAAGTGACAAACTGACTGAGAATAAAAGGACCATTAACTCATAATCATAAACTAACCTGCTGACCTGATAATAAACTCACTGAACCATCTTTATCATCTCTTTTGCAGATCCTCCTCCTCCTCCTCACACAACCATAACCTGCACTCCTCCTACTTCAACTTCTGGTACTACTGATCCTCCACCCTCTTCCTCACCTCCTCCTCCTACTTCTCCTCCTCCTCCCTCGATGTCTGTACTCAGACTCACCTGCCACCTGCTGGTTTTCAGTCCATACATCATCTGTACCGTCCTGCTGCTGTCGATCTGCTGCAGCAGGAACTGATTCACATCAATTCTCCATCCTGATGTCTTGACTCCACCCACAGGTAACAAACCTGATGTATCCATGGAGACGACCCAGGAAGATGATGTCTGAATGCTTCCAAGAGACCATTTTGAATGTTTCAGTGACTTCTTTCTGAATCTGCTGCATTGATCAGTGTTATTTTTAAGGTTCAAGATTAAACTAAAAAAAAGTCAACTAAAGAATTTGTTTGATTTGCTAGATATGAAAATGCTTGGTTAATATAAATGTCTTGTGTTTATGTTTGTTAAATGATTTATTGTTGTTGGTTGTATTTGCATTAAAGAAAATTCAGATCAGGGGCGTTGCTAGGGTCTTGAAACACTGGGGGCTTAGCCCAGCCCAGACACACTATGGATTTTCATTTGATAACAGCACCTTTTTAATTTTATTCCAGAGTAAAATTTATATAAAACCTCAGACACTGTGCACCACCTAAAGGCTGCAGTCAGGTGCGTTAGTCTGTCTTTCACAGAACAACATTGAAATAAACAAACCGTGCAATTTGAGTTTTACTTCAGCTCTGATACTATTTTTTTAGCAGCAGAGGTGAAAACAAGTCTTGATGTTGATAAAGCAGTGAGATTGTATGTTGCCAGTGCATAGTTCAAGTTTTAAACTTTACCAACCCTGGTCTCATAGTCTCTGCTTCTATCGTGCCATAGAAGAACTGTGTTACCTTTTCCTTGTACTTCAGATGCTCACCTCTTCCTTACGAGGCCTGCTCTTTTGGTGCATCATCAATCTGCTGCACTCTTAACCTCACTATTGGATGCCAGCACTGTTGGATGCCAGCTAAAGGACAATATTGAGTGTTGCAACAGATTCTATTGCTATCTATTACTTACTGCAGTGTAATCAGTGGATTCTGTGCCCCTTCTGAAGACACCAGTCTTCATAGCCACATCACTTCTTCCTTTGTGGGCTTGTTGGTTTTTTAAGCTTTTTCTCTTTCTCCCTGATTCATTGTTATCTTTGTCTTCACTGTATCTTTCCACTCCCTACCACTCATTCAATATCCATTGGTGCCCCTGCCTTACATTGCACAACTTTACTGTCCTATATTCTTCTCCTCTCCTGGCCTTTGCACTGTTGCTTGCAAATGCACACACCAGCCACTTTAAGTACACTTGTGTAACTGTTTGTTAAGGCAAATATCTAATTAGTAATCATGTGGCATGCAGACCTGGTCAAGACAACCTGCTGAAGTTCAAACTGAGCATCAGAATGGGGAAAATGGGGGGTGTGGGTGATTTAAGTGACTTTGAACGTGGTATGGTTGTGAAACTGCTAATCTACTGAGATTTTCCCACACAACCATCTCTAGGGTTTACTGAGAATGGTCCAAAAAAGAGAAAATATGGTGTGGGGGATACTTTCTTGGCACACTTTGGGCTCTTTAGGTAGACTGAGGCATTGAAACAATACTCAAACATGCTACATGCTACAATTGGTACTAAGTATTGTTGCTGACTATGTCCATCCCTTTATGACCACAGTCTACCCATCTTCTGATGGCTGTTTCCAGCAGGACCAGACACCAAAGCTCAAATCATCTCAAACTGGTTTTCTTGAACATGACAGTGAGTCCACTGTACTCAAATGACCTCCACAGTCACCAGATCTCAGTCCAATAGAGCACCTTTAGGATGTGGTGGAATGGGAAATTCACATCATGGATGTACAACTGACAAATCTGCAGCAACTGTGTGGTGCTATCATGTCAATATGGATTCAAGTCAATATTCTATTTTCTCTGGGAAGGAAGTATTAGTGTGTGGCGTCTTGATTTCAGCTGGGCAAATCTGTCAATCACTTTTTCATCATCAAGGCATGCAAGCAGCTCTATGTCAACTGACAACACTGAGCTTCTCTTGGCCTGGCCTGAGCCAAGAATATAGCCGTCAAAGATCACTAAATGAATGCTCACAGCTACAGCTACTCACTTGGATGGTAAGGGCCACCTGTAAGATTGCCTTGAGTGACGGGAACATCATGGGATCAAGGAGCTTGAATACACTAAGAATGTCTGGGATGGCTTCTGGCCCCTTCCTGCTCAAAGGGTTTTTTGTCATCAAGACCTCTTCTGGGACAAACTGGATGTTGTAATGTAAGGCTAGTTTCTCTAGGAACTGCATGCGCAGGAAGGCTTCAGAAGCTGGGTGACATGCTAGGATGCCAGTCATAATGTCACCTCCAACACTGGAAAAGCTCAACAATCATTTGATCAATGCATAGAACAACAAAGTCTCCCATCCTCCCCAGTTTCCTTCTTAGACCAACAGTGGACTCCTGGATGTTGTTATACATATAATTTTTGTCATTGCATAGATGTCTTCAGCCACCTCCGCCGTTCGCTTGCTGAGTGTTATGAACAGCACATTTGTTATGCAGTACTTGTGCCAAGTCAACCGTTTCTTTCTGAAGAACTTTGTGAAACCCTTCAGTGATGCTAAACAACTTTTTGAACACAACTAACAAGTAGATCACAAATAATTTTGATAGTTTTGAATGCAGATCTAGTGCTACTGGTGTTTTGATCATCTGAAGGGATTTCATGACAGCTGGAAAATTCTTCAGGAGAGCATTAACAGAAATTCTTCAGGAGACCGTTAACAGAGCGCAACTGACATGTCCACCAGCTTTTCCTGCTCAATGTGTAGGTGTCTGTGAACAGCAGAAAACTGGTCATGGTTGACTATGGACACAAAGGTTGTCAAGCAGATCAAAAAATTCACTGGCTTCAGGAATGACCTTGCAGATGTGACAAAGGATGAGATTTAGGTCATGTGCATAACAGTGCACATAGACAGCCTTTGGATGTTTTTCCTGGAAATGAGCTTGAACCCCGCTAACAGATCCACTCATCACTGCTGCACCATCATAGGTTTGAGCCACAACTTTCAGGTCTGCAATGCTTTTGGACACTAGAACCTGTTCAACTGCATTTGTAATTGTCTCTGGATCGTAGCCATCCAGTTTCTTTAAGCTGAGGAATCTTTCCTTGATGTTTTCTTCTGGGTGTACATAACGAACACATACAGCAAGTTGCTCTGTGTGCCCATCCTTGGCTTCATGTGTAATTACAGCCTATATCTTTGATTCTTTTATCTCTTGAATAATTTGTGCTGTGATCTCTGTAGAGCAACATCTGGTTAGTTCATTCTGAGAAGAAGGTGAGAGGTAGGTGGTATTGGCAGGAGCTTTATATCTCTGCAGGAAAGGAGCAGGTGCATACATTTAAGAAACTAACCTTGGTTTTGGCTGTCTTACATTTCCCTTCTTGCCTTGCTTGCTCTAGCTCATCCATTCTACAATGGCAGCCTTGTGTAAGGAAGTCTTCTCATAGTCCCTGAACAAATCAAAATCCCTCTTCCAGTTGGTGAAGCCTGGAGAGGCTAGACCATCTTTGTTGTGCCTGCATTTCTCTTCTGAAGTCCAAATTGTTTGGAAGGAAACTGGATTATCTTTTACTTGTGTCTAGACTCCCTAAATGTCTTTCCCTCATTTCTCCTTCCTGGTTCATTTGTAAAGCAGTGGTAAATGACAAGTTGAAGCTGTACTTTTATCTACCCATATCAAAACTCAAAACACTCAACACTCCCCTGTCTCATTTGCTCTATGATATGCCAAGTTATCTTTTCCTTTTAATTTTGCTTTTTCCTTTTAATATTAACAATCACTTAGATTTCATTAATACATAATGAGCAAGCAACATAAAATTGTACTATAACCTTTAAATACTATCTTCTCTATGGCATATTTTCAATACACACACATACACATATCCTAAATAGCATAATAAAATGTAAATTACACAAAATGCACTCAAATTATGGGTTCATTATTTTCCTCTAAAATAATCCTCATTAGTGACATCTAGCAGACACATTGTTTTCCTATAGAATGATGGAATAATTGACTAGGATTTAAACAAATCAGTATTACTATGGTTACAACAGTAATATGCACAGTATACACATACAGTATTACTAGGTTTTTATTATTACTACGTACATATTACTAGGTTTCAGTACTGAGGTAGCCTACCTCTATTCTTGATTTTGGGTTATATACTGTGTACATGAAACTATATGTGCAAAAATACCTGCTGTGTTCACGTCTTTCAGTCTCAAAACTGACGCTACGTCTCTTCATTGAATCCTAACAGAATTTTTAATGCCAAAAGAGCGTTTTGCTGTTGTGCAGAACGTTAGTAAACGTTAGTAAATCTTAGATTAATGTCTGAATGTTACAATATATAATACTCACTTTAATAAATACACAGCATTACATGGCAAACAGGAAAAGACAAGGGCGATATGCGTTTTTACGCATGTGACTCAGTTACCTTCAATATGAGCTGACAGTAAATAATGTTTTGTGTTCTCAGGCACACCGTACAGGTCAGGTGTAACACAGATTTCAGGTTTACACGGTGGAATAATTTGTCATAAAGCAGGTTATTTGTATGATATGATCCACAAGCGTAAACTAAGGTTTACAAATGTGTACAACGATTTGTGTGAAATACTCACAAATGCGTGTTACAATCCACACACAAATACACGTCGTTTTGAAGATACTTAATTTATTTTATTTTTTTTTTTACCAATGGCTATATCCAAACCTGAACAAACAGTGATCATTTAACACACAAAAAAATGTTTTAACTAATTTTAACCTTGCAAATATTCACTTTCAAAGAGCTTCCTGAGCGTAAAACGGTCAGACACGCGCGCTAATCGCCTGACACGGATAGATCACGTTGCATGTGCACGCAGGGTTCTGTTTTTTAGATCGCCACCCCTCGACTAAAAACACATGACTGCTGTTTCTCTATGAAAGCTGAATTAGCAGTTCCCTGGTGTCACATAACAGTTTAGTTAGTTAAATTGAGGTTTTGCTTTCCTGCTATGAAAAAGATTGTTTTGTTTTCTTGTTTTTGTTTTTGTTTTTGTTCTTAATAACGTTCGTCTTGTTTTGTTGTTTTGCTCTGAACATGCAGTTATCAGTGTCTGATGCATGTACACAGTTTTCTGGTTTAATAAGTAGCCTGTTTTTTCGTATTAGTTTTACATAAGTTTATGTTATTCCAGTGAAAACTTTCACTTACTTTGCCTTTAAAATGTTTTTCGTTTTTTTGTTGTTTTTTTTTTTTTGTGAGTGC
>VUQS01010362.1:4297-16700 GCA_015108495.1 Heterochromis multidens
ATAGGCATGCATGTCACTGATAGGCTCTTCTTTAACTCTGACCACAGACTGGGCTCCCTCTGCCTGATCTCTCACCTCCTTCCTTAGCTGGATGCTGCCCTTCTGCAACATGTAATATAGGATGGGGTTGGAACGCGAGAGCCGTGGAGAGTCTGGGTTTGAGTCACAACCCTCATCCTCCTCTTCATTCTCCTGACTACTCCACCGCACAGGGCTCTCGGGCTCCTGTTTGACTAAAGTAGGCGGCTCCCGCTTTTGAGTGACAGGCCATGGGGATGGGTGGCGACTCCATGGGGAGCGCATAGTACTGTCACCTGCAGGAGAGGTGGGCAGTGGTCTGAGATTGCTTGGAAACCCTGAGTTGAGGGAACCATGGGGATGCCAGCTGGGCAGCTGGAGGAAGCTGTGATTTTGGGCAGGCTGAGTGAGAATGCTACCGTTGGCCTTGCCATTGGTCTGCAGGATGGAAGGACTGGGTGCCCCCCGGGGCTGCTGGGACAGCTCCTTTAGGCAGTTGTCAGAGAGCAGCAGCTGTTTCAGCACATTGAAGCCCCGGCTCTCTCTTGTAAGGGTTTCACTTGGTGGGCTCTTTGGAGGAGCCTCTTCTTCCTTTAGACTCCTCTGCTGGTCAGGCTCTACCTGAACAGCAGAAGAGGTAAAAATATTTGTGTCACCACTGTCCACTGCTCTTGGAGAGCTGATATTACTCAAACTATCAGTCCGATCTGCACAGAGGCGTCTTTTTTTAGGGCTCGGGCTTGGATACTCCCTCTGTTCCTCTTTAACCTGTCTGGGCTGTGAGTCAGCCTGCATAGCAGCACTGGTATAGTAGGTAGCAGTCTGTTGTTTAAGCAGCTGGCTGAGGAGGCCATATTTTGCTATGACCTCTGCAGGCCGGGGTTCAGCCTTTAAGTCCTGCTGGGAATCTGAGACAGGGCTATTCTTCTCATAGCAACTCAGCCTCTTTCTGCCATTCATGTCCTCAGACATGGCAGAGGATGGTCCTACCTCCTCTATGAGCTCTGATTTGACCTTTACATCCAGAGGGGGCCCGTTGGAGCTGTCACAGGTGATGTGAGCACCAGGATTCTTCTCATTACATCCCCCTGCAACCTCCACACTCCTCCTGCCACTGCCACTAGGCCTATCTTTGCGGCTCACCGTAGCTGTAGCTGAGCTTGTTCCTAGAAGGAGCTGCAACACGGTGCGCCTTTCGAGAAGGTTCTCAATTTGTGATGAAGGAGGAGAAGCTTCCTTCCTACTGAAGGGTGTGCCACTACCTGAGGCTCCATCAGAGAGTGGAGTGGTGGTGGTCCTGTTGATTGGAGCATTGAGCCTTTCCAAAAGGGCAAGGGGCCTGCTGGCATCATGCTCCTGGCCCAGCCCTTTGCCAGAGGGGATGGGTGGGGAAGAAGCTGTGCCACACTGAGCCAGATTCTGTAACAGTTTACTAGCACTGAAGGCGGGCTCTGAGGCCTTCTCAGCAGGGAAGGTTTTAGATTTACACAAATCCAGTGGGCTGGACTGGACATGGGGAGAAGGGTAGGAATATGGGGATAGTGCACCGCTTGGGTCACGACTAAGTGAGTAGAGGGGCTGAGCTGGAGCTACAGACCTATCGATGGGGCTTTTTGTCCTCGGCTCTTCCCAAGGTACCAGTCCTGTTGGCTGGTTTCGAGACATGGTGGCTATAGTTATATCAAGTGGTGAATCTTGGTTACCTACATTTTTCTTAACCATCTCATTATTTCTGCGCTCAAGGAGAAGCTGCATAAGTGTGACCTTAGGGTGGGACTTTAGGTCTGGGCTCATTTCAGGGTCCTTGCCCTTGGACACCTTTGATCCTGATGGCTCTGGCTTCCACTTGTTTATTAAAGATTCTGTTAGTTTGTCCAGGGAAGAGGTAGAGATACAAGAAGAGGAAGATGAAGAAATAGAGGTGGAAACAGAGGAGACAACAGTAGAAGATGGGGATAAAGTTGTGGTGGAGGGCTGAGCAGAAGCTTGAGGAGAGAATGCACCTGGGGTGGAAGTGGAGAGGGTAGAGGTGAAAGAGGAAGAGGAGGAGGAAGAGGGAGCTGTAGTTTTGAGCCCTGCAACTTGCATATTGACACGGCTTCTCATGGAGAGGTCAATGGGAGAGCAACTTGAGTAGGAACTCTCTGCATCACTGCTGTCCTTGGTCAGGCTCCTCTCCTGGGTGGAGCATTCACTGTCTGATGTGACTGACGAGGAGCCACTTGGTGGCAGAATGCCACAGCTGTCCTCCAAATGCCCATTCTTGGTCAGCTGCTTCTGGTTGTTGTGGTTGTTTAGCAGCAGCAGCAGCAAGCTACTGCATGTTTGGGGTGGGCGGGTTGGACGTGAGTCAAAGCCTCTTTTCTCCCTAGGTGGCTGGCTGTGAGTGTGGCTTGGAGCACGTGGGGGTGTGGGTGGGGAGCTTTGGCTATGGCCACGCAGCAAAGAGGGGCTCTGTGGACTGGACAGGGCCATTCGAGGGAGTGTTGTTGTTACTGTGGTGGTTGTTGTCATTCCATTTTGGGTTGTTAAGGAGCTTAGTGTGTCTGGAGCTCCAGGCAGACTAGGTGGCCTTTTGTCCTGGTTGTGCTGCTGGTTTGCCATGGCAGCTAGTCTCTCACTGGCTGATCTTCCAGAGAGCTGTGCTTTGAGAGCATGCTCTCTGGAGTACTGCTGGAGATGAGCTTCACTGGACAGCAGCAGGGCCAGTTGACTGCAGGCAACACTTGGTTTAGGTGAAGGTGCTGGACTAGAACGGATTTTCACCATGTTGGCCACTGCCTTCAGTCGCTCTGCACAGGAAACTGAATCTGCAGCTGTAGGAGCAGCAGGAGGCGTAGCACTGTGCGCTGACCGAGGTGATTCTGGGGGTCTGTCCTGGCTGTGTCCACGACGACTATAAGGTGTGTTGCTATGATTTTGAAGTTTGTTCTTTCTCATTAGGCCCTTTAAGCGGCTTGAAGCAGTCCCATACACAGGCAGTGGCTCTTTGTCTGCAGGTGGTGCCTTGGATGGAGAGGAACACTCACTTGGGGGTTTATTAGAGTGCTGAGACATTGCCACACTCTGAAGTCGTGAGCTAAATGACTGAAGCAGTGAAGCCAATAGGGTGCTCTCTCCAGCATGAGGAGATCCCTCTAGTGCTCCATTCTGGATCCCTCCCACTTGCCCATTCAGCTCCACTGGGGGTGAACTTATCCGTTGGTTCCCTGGATCATTCCAAGCTCCGGAGCGCAATAAGCGGGCTTTTTTGAGGTGCTGAGAAGAACCCAGTGTGGGCCCATTGGTTCCAGCCTTGGGAGCTGGGGGGCCATGGTTAGGCAGTTGGAAGGGCCCACTCACTTTATCACCCTGCTCCTGATTGCTGTGGGCAGCCTCAGACCTCCCGCTTGCCGTGGCCCCAGGCCCGGCCACCACTGGATGCATCAGTAAACCTTCCAGATAAGTTAGAACAGCTGAATCCTTGTGTGTCTCAGGGCCAGGCTCCTCCCCATGAGTCATGTTCAATACTAGGACCCCCTCGTATGGCTCAGCACTGCTACTGGGAAATATGTCAACTAGGTCATCTGGTTGAAAGTGGCATGTACTTCCTAAATACCAAAAAGAGGGCAGGCTATTTCACCGAGTCAGTGTACGGCAAAGGGCGGGGGGGTGGGTGGCTAAAGGATACACTAGCTGGATGCGATCCTCTCTGTAGTGGGCACAGTCAGCACTGTGTTAAAACAGCAACCATGATTGGAGACAATCCGGGGCAGGTAGGCCTCCCAGGCATTGTTGTATGCCTTTAAACACCGTAGGATCCCAGAAGGCCCAGCTCGAGGCTTATGTGAATAGCAACTGAGGAGTCAGCGGGATTTCACCACAAAGATGTTGACACATTCCATGGCTGTGGATGTTTGGGATGTCTGTCCTATGGCCTGGCTGTGATTCTGTCAGTGGCGCCTTTCAGCTTTGCAGATCTCACATGGGGGGGACCTATGGCAATGAGCGAGAGAGAGAGAAAAGAGGGAGGAAGAGAAGGTTGGGTAGAGGGGAAAAAAAAGAGAAAAAGGGAGAAACTGTGAGAAGCAGGGATTTACACTGCACTGTATCACATTCATTTCACCACCTTGTCTGCCATCTCTGTTACTTAGCAACATTTCAGATTGACTGCACACGGCTCCTTCTCCTCTCTGCACTCTCCCCTCACAGCCACCGAACAGACGACAAATGTAGATTAGGCCTGATTGGATCCAAATTGAAAATTCAAGCCCACTACCTTGAAAACATTCAGGTCTTGAGCAATAAGCCCCTCGTAGCAACGTCTTTCAAAAGCAAAGGGCCTTGTGAGAGCTGTGAATAATTCCTTATGCAGCTTGTCATTTCAGTGGATTATCCCCACCACCACCCCCACCACCTCCTGCTCCTTATGCACTTGAGCAGCATCGCACACGACACAAACCTTGGACTACATAAAGCATGAGCCACCCACCCGCTCCTCGTGTCACATGCACACTAGTAAGCCTTTAAGCATTCATGCCTAGACACAGGAACGAATGTGTGCACGAAGCCATACATAGATGCATGTATAATCTTACTGCTGTGTTATCTTTATTAACACCTGGCCAGCTGGGCTTAGCTTTTTGACCCTGAATTATTATGTTTTTAATCAGAAGTGCAAAACCAGAAGTACCTTGATGTGATGTGAGAAGTGCTTCTAGGTACAAATGAACCCAAATGTTCAAAAATAATTAGACACCTTGGGCACTGTAAACTTATTTTTTCTCAAAAATTCTACTTACTTAGGTAATGTGAGTTTGTGTGACGTTTTCTCCCTATTTGAGTTGATGCAATAGATTTTTGATTGATTTCACTTGTCTGCCATAGTTGCACTTGTTCATTAATATTGTGCCTTTAGTAAAGTTTTTTTTTTTTTTATCTACTGCTCAAGTTGTTTTACTTCCTGTTTTGTTAGAATAACAAAGCTGGAGAACCACGAGTGAAGCAGGCTGTGGCGTCAATCGCCACATTGCTAACACTGATGGCGGGCAAAGTGATGCTCTTCTCAGTGTGAAAAAAGATCGTGTAGTGAATTTCAGTATCTTTCAAATGCAGAACAAGAGTGGACAATCACTCTCCATAAGAACAAGACTAAAATAATCAGTAACTGTCATTTAATTAGCTGTAATTGTAGTATGTAAATTGAGAAGATACATTTTTAGAGAAGAGATTTTTTTTTGCAAATAAAAGAATGAAAAAGAGAGACTAAATAAGTCATATGAACTAAAATTTTGAAGTTGCCCTAATAAGCACTTTCATGTGACTCTAATCAACTGAAAATATTTACATTCTGAAAATATTTGACTTATTTTTAATCAACTTTTTTTGTTCTGCAAATTTTGGGGGGTTTACAGTGTAAAGTACAAAAACAGAGGAGAATTAGATCAAGGATATAACAGACAAGGTGTACTTAACCGTCGAGTGTGTGTGTGTGTGTATTATGGGGTGGGGGTGGCTTAAGGTTCAGGTGCACCTGTCACACCACACCACTGTCAGGAGGGCAGAGCCAGTGACACTGGGGTGAACATTGTGCCAGTTGCCATGACAGTGTCAGCAGTGCTGCTCTGGGAGACCTCTGCTCTGAACCCTGTCAGCGTGGTTTCCGTGGATACAGGACACCTCCGACAGTCCTGGCCGCATCCCATAAAGGTTAATTAATACAGAGTTTCCACCTCGCCTCAGCTGCCGTCCGTGTCCTTTCCCGATGCCGTCCTCACCTTTGGTGTCCGCTGAGTGGACCGACATAGCGGGTCACACGACAGGACAGCAGCCTGTGATTATGACGAAAGGCCATGGCAACCCACAACACTGAATATTTCACATAGAGGGCAGCAGCAAGGGCCAGAAACAACAAGGTGGCAGGCTTCTAATCAGCCTGAAATCCATCCTCGGGGCCAAGGTCCACAGGTTGTCATGACAGTAAGGGCAACAAGGTGGCACTTTTAATGCCACCTTGGAAGTGAGCTGGGATTAGACACTGGATTTAAGATGATCAGTGAGCAAGTAAGTCTGAGTAGCTGTAGGAAAACAATCAGCTTGGAAATTTAAAAAGACCTTTTCATACTAAAGGTCTACAACAGGTTGATTAGACTCTTTGGACTCTGGGGCACAGCATAGAACAGAATAATTTAACTGAGACTGGCCCATCAGCGTCAATTACAGTTCAAGGCCATCTTTAAGCTGGTGACCTAAATCTGACAACAACAAAAGCCAACATGGTCACACTGGGCCATCTGACGTCTGTTGTCATGCTAATCTTAGATGCTCAGGATTAGGACTATTTTCCTGCCAGCCTGCTTAGAACAATTATAATAGAATGGCCTGTAAGGACACGTTTGATGGGCACAGTAAATATGTACACATGTTTACCTTCCACACAGCCTGGCAACATAACTAATATGCTGGGATCCAGCCCCACAGTTAGTGAGAAAAAAAAATGTAAATATGGGGCGGCCGGGGTGTGTGTGTGTGTGTGTGTGTGTGTGTGTGTGTGAAGCACAGACAGTTTTAACACGGGAAATTCTGTTAATCTCTGCTGCTGGCAATGAACCTTTGGAATTACAGTTGACCTTGTCTATGTTTTTGCCCAAAGACAATTCTATACAGAGCAGACAAGGTAGCACGGGGACACTATGACACTGCACTATATTAGTATATATACAAGCGCTCCAAAGCTGCTGCATTCACTGTATCACATAAAGCACAAATTACTTGAAACAAAAGTGAGGCCCTTCAGGCTCTTGAGATACATTTAATGACAGAGCCAGTGTCAAAAAGCCCTGCCATGGCAAGGGCAAGGAAAAATATGTTGTACTCAGTGACAAAGCTCTGTTAACAAACAAATGACCTTAATATAGGGAAAGCTGTCCTCTATACGAAGCCCCTAAAGCACACAGCCCTCTTCCTCTCCTCTTTCACAATATGTGCATTACTTTTACATGATCTCCCCTAGTGTATACATTGAAAATGACCTTACACATCTGTTAACATGTCATCTCATTGGTGGTGGCACCCAAAATGCCTGACCTCCACCTCCTCCTCCCACACTGTGGGACACCATAGCACCAATGAGCTGCTGTATGGTTTCTGTGGTGATTATCCATTATCCTTGACAATGTCAGCCAATGACAGAGCAGGCACCATTCTAAAATGATTTTTACCCCTACAGTCAGCCACGTACATGCGCGGGGGAGGGCAAATGATGGGGAAGGGGTGAGGCTTCATCATCCTTTGGCTGGTTGACTCTTCATCTATTTCTCTCTCCGTTTCACTCCTCTGGTACTTAAAAGATATTCGGAACAGGAAAGGTCACTGCACTCTCAGCCGCTTCCTAAGATACATGGAGGTACCAGAAGGTCGACTAAATGTGTCGATGCAGATGTCACGGATTAAGTGTCAAAATGTGAGCTTCACTCCCTTCCCTAACCTCCAGATTACACCTCCTCCACCACTCCCAGGAACAAACAAACACACTTCTTGGTAATCCAGCTTTCTCTCTTTTTTTTTTTTTTAAATCTTAAAAAAAAGTGAGTTTCTAAATGACCTTCATCGTCAGAAATGGTAATCCATTTAAGCCATTTAAAATGTATGAGACCAAACAAAAGAATTAAAAGGGGGTAAGAGCCAAAGGAGCTGCAGTTAAAGTCAAGGTCATCCATGCCGCCAAGGCTTTTCCACTTGATGCAACAGCTGGTGTCCATGCAAAGCTCTGGGCGTTAATAAAAAGTGACAATGCTGCCTGAGCGGTGTGTATTACTAATGTCTGACACCAGCCTGGCAGATGTGTTCTCCCTGCATTAAAGGGGAGTCAAGGTTAAAGGAATTTAAAAGGAGAGGCAATGCCTAAACACTATTATATCATGTAATCTGCAGCCCAGCCTTGCTGCACATACTCAACAGGGTAGCTCACTTACACATGCAGCGTGACCGCTATTTGTAAATTCAATATGGCCTGACATGATTAAATAAGACAAAACATAAGCTACCTGACCAAATGCAGTTGCTCCAAGCCTTCCACAAGCGAACGAGTCCATGAGAGGAAAGTTGAATTAAAAAGCTCCTGTTCACCTTGAGAAAGGTAAACAAGAGGATAAACATGCTACTGAACAGCAGGAGAGCTAGAGCAAGAAAATGCTTTTGCAGATAAGTCAATCAGGACAAAATAACACTGAAATGGAATACACAGAAACACGCACGCCCACACAATGAGAACTAGGGCATACTGACCCACTTCTTAGGATGCATTGACCAAACAAGTCATGCATAGCTCAAACACCCCCATGTGAGCACGTTCAAACCCATGGATGTACCCCACATAAAGGAAATGCGATACGTGAATGCAGGAAAGTCAGATCTCTTGACTTAAGCAGCACAGGTTGTCTGCTGGAACATCCTACTCAGAATGTGTGAGGGACAGTGTGTGATGACTGAATGCTTACATTTCAGACTTGGACAAAATAGGACCAGAGTGCTAAACTTCTCAGCCTGCATCTGGCCTTGAATGAGGAGCGGGGGCGGATTTTAACTTCATCAGTACAAAGAGTTCTTAGGGTTGAGAGAGAGACAGGATAGAGGAATTCATGCACACTGATGAGTCATCTAAGCACTTCATAGCCCAGCTGAGCAGCGAGCCAAACTAGCCAGTGCAATGATGATATCACTGCACTGTATCACAGAGCTGGACACTCTTTACCTTACATGCCCAGGCTTGCATGGATGTGCTTACAAAAGTGTTTGTATCCATAGTAAATATTTGTGTGCCATTTGGAAGACCCACCCAAGGGCCATTTCCTGAGCGGCTGAGAATTAGTGCATCAATTAAACACACACACATTCCTTGTTAATGAGCCGTGGCTGCCATCAATCTATACCTGATTCATTTCTATTGGGCTCCGAGGTAATCTTCTGCTTACATCGCCTGTCTGAAATGGCGCTCATTTCCCTCCCGAAACAACACACATTTTCCATTTGTAAACACTGTCGCTGGAAATAGGAACAGCTGATTGCCCCATGGCCAGCTCACCAAAAGGCAGAGCTAGGCCCTTGAAACAGACTGCAACCACTTTTCAATTGAGATCAAATGTCCCACTGTCAGACTGCCCCGAAAGCTGTATAAAACCAGCTAAAAAACCTTGGCCTTTAATGGATCATTTCCATAATATCCTTGGCATCATCCGTAAGAAGTCTACTGCTGTGAGTCAGCAAGATGTCTGTCTTTATTGGGTTAAAAAGAGTCCTGCTTTTTTTTTCTTTTACTGTAAGTAATATAGGATGGTTTGGAGTATTATAGTGTGTGACAGAGGTCTAAGTGACAGAAAAAGAAGAGGACATATCTCTGCTATCATTTTGCCTTTCATAATGCTCCCATTGACCTACTTTCTAGTTTTTAAATCATCCTAATGCTTGCTCCGAGTGAGGCTGGAGAATGATATTACAGGGTATAATGGCTTGTGAAGGGACATTCCATTAGAATCATCAAAAACACAATTTCTGTTTTTTTTCTAGATCAGCAAGAATACAGTGCTATTCAAAGTTCCACAATTAAGGGTATCTTTTAAATCAATTAGACTCATTTAACCCAATAAAGTATAAAACAATTATGTGCAACCTTTTTTTCTGAGAAAAACCTCTCAAGCAGCACCAATCCACTTGGCAGGGCACAGCTGAGTGCAAGCCAATGAGCAGGAGATTTCAATAAGATTAGTCCTACACCTGGCCTTAAAGCCTGACCAGTGCTCACACAGCTAGAGCTGAGGCAACCACAAAAACAGATCCACTCTAAGCAATCCAGATAGCATAGACTGTACACAAGATTGTACATACTTTTATACAACCAAGTTGTTTTTGGAAACATAAAGGTCAAATTCCTGCTGGCCACTAGAGAAAAATGTAGGTTTCAGACACTGACACAAGGGTTTCATTTTTCACACCCAGAAGCAACATCCAACTTTAATATAAACAAATTAACCACTTTTATGTGCAAGTTTGTAACTTGATAATCAGGGTATCTGTAAGCAGAATTTGTAATTTCAGCTACACCTAAATGTATAAAAACGGACAGCAAGGTATAGATGGCACAACAAGACAGTCAATAACCTAAAAAGGGTAACTGTTGCTAACTATACTTTAAATATACCAGCCAAGAGCTTTAGATAACACAGATAAAAACAAGCTACTGTATGCTTGCAACCTCAAAGAACCTTGTACCATCATGCAATCCTTTGTTACACAACTTGGAGAAGACCCAATTATAATCTGTGGACACACAACCTCAGCTATTTAAACTTACGTTACAGTCCTCATGTGATTCCTTTTCAAGCAAAACACTGGGCAGAACTAATTTTAACCAATTTCTAAGCTGAGATAACCCCGATCAATTACACTGGAGATTAGAATGGAATACTTGCCAACACTGCCCTATGGGCAAAGGCTGCTGCAGTTTCATTTACAAATTCTAAAAAGCTGTTTTTAAAAAAATCAGGTGTCCTAGATAACTTTAAATGTTCCATTGGGCCAAAAAGCACATTTCGTAATGAATAATTTATATGCTGGTAAAATATGTTGATATCACCATAATTTGATATGACATATTTTTCACTGGGAAAAAAAATGAGAAGACTGAATGACACATTCACTACCTGTTTGTAGCCACAGGCATGGGGATGCTAGAAACAATAGTGCTGAAAGATAATGGCAATAATGTGGTGGCAAGTGTTGCGCCAAGGCTGAGCATGCTACTTTCCAGTTATGAGATGAACTAATACTGGAGAAAAGATGACAAAGATGGTTTGAAAACTGAACTAGACATCATAGAGAGGAATAAGTCAGGAGAGGAACAGTAAGAGTACGTAAGCAGACAATGCATGCACGTCCATCTACTCTGACTTTTATAACATATAAAAGCTTTACACCCACTTTACACCCAACCCAAAAAGAGAAACAGATTGTCTCGTTTGAAAGGTTTCCACCCCTAGAATAATTTTATATAAATGAGCAAAATATTACTGTGGGTCTTGTTGTATCTGTTGCATTAAAGCTTTTCCTTGACATGCTTAGACATGAACTTCAGACAGTTTCAGGCTGGGATATTTTCTGCAGTTGTCCTTTCTCATATTTAACACACAGCAGGAAAAACGTGTTTGTACTACTGGAACTAGATAGACTGTGCAGGAGGCAGAACACCTGGCACCCACTCCTTTTTAAAAACCTTTAAACAGAAACTGAAACTCTTGAGATTTTAAATCTCTTTTGAGAAACTGAACTAGGCACAATCACCTGGACTTTGTAGCAGGGAGCTGGCTGGTGAAAGTCCAATTAATAATCAATCCAACTTCATTACATGCACCTCTCTCAGGTTAACTGCAAGAGTAATTGTTTCAATCATTTCTTTGAAGTAAAGATTTTGAAAGAAATTATTTCTTTAACTTACATACTTTCAAATGTAAGGATTTGTTCTCTTTTCCATTTCAGTAAATTGTGAAAAAAAATCATGTTTCTATAAATTTGATATTGTATTTGGGTTTTGGGTTGATGGTCCAAAAAAAAAAAAAGATAAAAAATTAGATAAAATACAGTATTCTACAGGGATTAAATACAGCAGCAAGTTAAAGTGTTAAACTGTGCAACAAACTCCCTGCTATAAGACCTTTTTCTAGATGTGTGCCAAGATCCCCATGATCTCCACTGAGCTGTAGATAAATCCATATCCTATAGACACCAGGGCAAAACAAACTTTATTTAGCTTGACCTTCTCCTTATGTTTAAGCCTTCCCCTCACCGGTGAGTCTAAGCAGTGGGCTGCACTACTTACTAACTACAGCAGGGTCACTTGAGTGCTAGAATAAAGAAGAAGCAAGGCCCTGACTGAGCTGCCCTTTGTCTGTCCAGGACTTGTGAGTGTGCTGCCCTGGTTAGGAACTAATTTCCAACCAACATTGGAATAGAAAATACATACAGGTTTATCCTGGTTCTTTACTTCAATATCCCACTATAAAGTCGACACAAGCCATGTTTATTGTGCAGATTATTTGGAAAATAAACTTTTCATATATTAGTGTAATAAACAACTTAAACAGACCACCCTAAATCAATTCAATTCAATTTTATCTATATAGCGCCAATCCACAACAACATTTGCCTTAAGGCGCTTTATATTGTAAGGTAAAAACCCTACAACATTTGAAAGAAACCCCAACAATCACACAACCCCCCCAAGCTAGTACTTTGCGAAAGTGGGAAGGAAAAACTCCCTTTTAACAGGAAGAAACCTCCAGCACAACCAGGCTCAGGGAAGGGCAGCCATCTGCTGCAACCGGTTGGGGGTGAGGGGAGTAAGACAGGACAAAAA
>VUQS01010366.1:2848-14424 GCA_015108495.1 Heterochromis multidens
AAAAAAAACAAATAAAAAAATTTTTAAAAAAAAAATTCTTTAAAAAAAAAAAAAACCCAACTGACAGGTTTGTGTGCAGCAACTGGCCACATCAGCAAAGGTGCAAAAGTAGAGTGCTTACAGTATATGTCTGCTACTTTCATAGCACTAATGCTCAACGTCAGAAAAATTAAACTTGGCTGGAAATATTTCTGAAACTGGAGCAATGCCACAACAGGTATCTCCACATTGTGAATAGGGCTGACAATGAGTCCGGACCTTAGTTACACAGCTGCAAGTGCTGCCACTCTAATGGAGCAGACATGGAAATACTGACTTCATGGCATATTGGCAAGTTAGCATTCAGAATATTCTAAAATAAATTGACACATCAGCAATTTTTATTTGGTAATTTGGGTTTATAAACAAAGATTTTGTGTTTTGGGGTGAATTGTTTTTTGTTTTTTCCTTAGTGGCAATATTTCAAATTATAAAAAAAATTTCTGTGTCTATTTTGGCATGTTTGTCAGTGAAGCATATTCATATTCGCACAGCTACACTCTTTTGCCCTGTATGGTAGCTTACCTGCACGGTCGGCCTTCAAAGTGTCCCAGACGTTGCAGTTGAAATCATCATAGCCAGCCAGCAGTAGGCGGCCACTCTTAGAGAACGCGACAGAGGTGATACCACAGATGATGTTATCATGTGAGTAAACCATCAGCTCCTGGTCAGCACGCAGGTCAAACAGCCGGCAGGTAGCGTCGTCTGAGCCCGTGGCAAAGGCGTTACCATTAGGGAAGAACTACAAGAAAGGGCAGGGAAAATTGAAGTGTTTGTACTTTTGTGCATATATGTGATTCTTCAGGGTGAAACAAACTTTAATTATCTACAGTTAAGGGCAGATATCCAATACCAACCTTTGTCTTTTCAGTCTGTCTAGTCATCACTTTAAGAGCAAAGTCTACTGAATACTATTTGCAATACTACTATGCACTATGAACTCAAGGCCATTCATTCAAAACAAAGTTTTAACTGTCACTTTTAACTGTATTCAAATGGCTTTGTCTCAGCATTTTTAGACAGAGCTTTAAAGTTGGAATGAAAAATTTTGCCAAAAGTTAAACACAAACAGAGCCAAGTGATTTAATTATTTTACCTGGACTTGCTCAAGAGTCTGAGACTTGTTCTGACAGACTGACTTAGTAATCCACTAAATGGCTCAAGATTTGACACCCTGATATGACAGTACATATATAAGGTTTGTGTTTGTGTCCTTACGCAGATGGCGTTGATGTCCGACTCATGGCCAGTGAAGGTCTGTCGGCACATTCCTTCTCTGATATCCCAGAGCTTGGCTGAGGCATCACAGGCTCCAGACACAAACAGCCTGGTGTCGGGCGCCAGCGAGAGACTCATGACATCACCGGTGTGACCAGCAAAAGTAGTTGTCTGCTGGCCAGTCTCAATATCCCACAGAGCACTGCAAGAAAGCACAGAAAACACGTAAAAAATATGTCATTTACTTTGCAGAGCGATTTGTGACCTATGAGCACAATCTAGTCCAGAAAGACATACTGATTAGAGCTGACTTGGATTTAAACAGTAGTTCTCTAGCAGACAGCACTAAATAGGAATTTAAATATGAGGTACTGTCAAATTTCCATAAATATTGTAGATAATCCTAAAAACTTACAGGCCAAACTAGAAGTATTATGTAAACCAACATGATGGCCCTGAAACCAGTACAATATTTAAGTTTTTGGAAGGTTTAAATTAGGTTTAAAAAGAAATTCTATTGGATTGTATTGACTGTATTGGGTGCAATATCCCAACTCACCAGGTGGTGTCTCCAGAGCTGGTGACAATCTGGTTGTCATCCAGGAAGCGACAGCAGGACAGGTAACCTGAAAGGAACGAAACAAACGGACTGAATTAACTATATGATGATATATTATTTTGCAGTTATAAGACGTACAGGTTTCCTTTCCTTACTCTATGCATGGAGAAAGAAATCTTAGTCCAAATCATCATCCCACCCTCAGAGAATGTTATGTGAGCTGGATGTGGGAGAGATGAATTGACTAATTCACAACCAGAAAAAGAAAAAAAAAAAAAAGCTGTAGGGCATCTCCTGGTTCATGACTTGCTTCCATAATTCTTCCTTTACTAGCTGGCAGAGTGTACATACCCCTCCCAATAGTGAGGGAACTGGAACTAAAATGCTGACACACTTCCTGCATCATGTGACACTGATCAGATGAACGCTCCGCGCCCAAGAGCTTAACACTTTCATTAGTTTGAGTTGGTATAGGGCACAATGGAGACAGATGCACCATATGACTGGCATCTTTTGGATGTGAAAATAATTGGGCTTAAACCAATACATAGGGTTCCCTTAGCAACATAATGGCTTACAATTGACTGGTTGGTTCATAGGAGGACTTTTTCTTTTGGAGGGGGGTCTTGTTTTGTTATAAAAATACACACTTGTATGGCTACATCCTGTGTGGTTACAAAGTCTTGCTTTAACAACTCCTTAAAACAGCCAAACATTCTCCAGAGCACATGTCACCATGATAACACACTGACAGAGGAAACTACCAGCCTCTCTGTTGTTGCAAATAAAAAAAATACACATTCTAAGGTCCCTGCCTCACAACCTCATTCAAGCTCAATCAACAGAAATTGAAAAATTAATAGTGAGAAATATGAACTTGTATCCACCCAAATGGAGGGCCAAATTGAAACCTGTATGTGAAATGCAGCCTCCAAAAATCAAGTGACTGGAGACCTGTCATAACCTATATTGTCCTTGTCAGAGATTGCTGAATGCTGACAAATAAAAGCTACTTTGGGCTGCTCCCTTATTCACAAGGGGTCGCTACAGCAGGTAGCTCCACATGTTTGATTTTTCAGATTTCTATGTCGATACCCTTCCTGACACAACCCTTGAGGGATTTGTGTCTCAGGGACTGAACCAAAGAGCTTTCCCAACATCCTGGGACTGACAGTTAAATGAGTACAAGCTAATGGAAGTATCCTGCCTACCTGTGTGTCCGGCCAGCTCGCGGCTTACGCGCACATTTCCTTCACGGGTCTTCAGGTTGTAGATGGAGCAGATGTTGTCCAGGCCACCACAGGCAACATAGTTCCCAGAAGGGGCATAGGCGCACGTCATCACCCAGGAGGAGCGCAACGGGATGGCATGGACCTGGAGGAGAGGAGCAAGATTTAATATTAGATAGCATGCAGTGACAGATGGAAGAGAGAGAGGGGCGGGCATGTGACAAAGTCTGTCTGCAATATTAACTTAACCTTTCAAGGGCACAGTATCCACTATAAATAGAATTACTTGGCACAAACACTTGTGAACTGTATAATAATGAACTTAACATTTTGCAAATGAAACCAGATGCCAGAAATCTGGGAATAATCATTACTGCTGACTTAATCTTGGATGAAAGGGTAAAGACAATAGTTCATTTGGAAATCTGGTGAAGGACAGTGGTACCCATCTTTTTATGTTTACACTACCATGACTTAATCAGGTCTCTTATCCGCACTTAGCGTGAATTGTTTTTTGTGTGTTCTATATGTACTAGTGAGAAGACATCTGAAATCCTCTGCCCCTGTCCGTGTTTACAGCTCAAGATTAAAGGATGGTTAAGTCTGAGTCAACAGTGGTTTTGTTTTGGCTTTCTGGTTTTAGAAAACAAGTTAACCAATGATGTGATATTTTATAATGTCATCGCATCATTTCACTATGTTTTGGGAACATCTGTTTTTGTAATAATTATAGCTTAGAAATTGTTCACTGATCAAACAAAAAGGAAAAAAAACAAAAAACAAAAACCCCAAAACAAATAATTTGTCTTTGTATTTTTCATTGGCTAAACATCAGGAATGCTTTTTTTTTTTAAACTTGGAAAAAAATAAGAAAAGGCACCAAAATCACAGACTTTAGATTGTTTGTCACCTTGTTTGTGGTGTAGCTGTCCCAGATAATGAGTTTGCCATCCTGGGAAGCACTGACCAAAAGCCTGGTGAAAAGAAAGACGAGATTAATGAAGGAAAAGATTGCTCTCAATTTGAACTAGCAGACAGACACCACTAAAATGATTATACCATATTTGGCTCTTTTGGATATATACTTCTCCAGAAAAATCTTTGTCTTACGTTTATGGATCTCTTATTATAATACACTATAATACACTATAATATCCATGATCTTCACAAGACCATCAACACACACTACGTGGGGATATGACTCGTCTTACTTGAACATTTTTATTAATTCCGTCTTGATGGGTTTGAAATTATAGAACAGAACAGTTTAGATAGTGATGCATTTATTTTTCTTTCGAAGGTGTTTGCAATTTTTGCATCCACCTTCTGCTGTACTTTATGGGAACTGGGGGTAAAAATGACCTCAAACCATCACTTCAGAGCCAACACAAGAGGAAAGGTATCATTGCTGAGACAAACAACCATGTTTTAAAGTGTTGCCAGTTTCTGTGAGTGAACATGACAAAAGATAGAAACCAATACAGGTCACATGATCCAGTTTGCTGTGTAAATTATGTGGGTGGTGAGATTGGGGGGGCTTGTTCAAGAACCATCATGCAAGCTAAGTGTTGCAATGTTGAACATGTAAGTGAATAGACATCTCTTTTTCTAGACAGATAAAAACCATCATATCCACAACAGCAAAATAAGCTACCAAACAAATGAAAAAGCTCTTAATACCTGTATTAAAAACATTATTTTACATTAGCGCACTCCACAGAATGGATGCTAATCCTAATTGGACTAATCTAGTAGCTGAATTACATTGATACGTTCAAGTACATTTAAAGGACCATGTCTTTAAAAAAAAAAAAAACAGAGCTGCATTCCAGTTTTTGCATTCAAGAGACGGCTCCTCAGTACCTCTGTGATTGCTCTGCTATCTGGGTGAACCCAACAGAAGTAACCACAGTGATGGTCCCAATGCACACAGGAACAGGAAAAATAGTGAACACACCAATGGCTGCTGGGAATATGCAAATCTTAACTACTGTGCTGGCAGGAACACACTCACATACGCACACGGGCAGATAATAAGCCAGGGACAGAAAGATTTGTGCTGGGAATTCTAGTCCAAGAGAAAATGAATCACCAGCTTCTTGGTCTTAAAATGACCATATTTGATCTGGGATAACGTTAAAAAGTAAAATGTACCAACTTCAGATAAGGCTGTGACAGTGAGTGTGTTAGCAGTAAGACTACAACACAAAACTTTGAGGTGATCACTTAAGCGAGAACAGGGCTCTGAGGGTTGAGAAGAGACAAGTATGTGTTCAAAGAGGAGAACATGGTTTTTATAGCTTATATACTGCCTTCTGTACCATTCTTAAATCCAAACAAAAGCCCACATTTAAACAATTTAAAATTTACAAATTGTGAAGCTCACTGTTCTTCAGGTCTGAGTAAATGTCAACTGGCAGGCAAGAGCATGCAGCAGAGCATGTGTGTTTGGCAGTATTTCAGTCATTTTTATGAGATTCTCCTAGTTTTCACAGCTTCCATGCAAATGTACTCATGTAACCAGGCCAAGGGAAGGCTTATATATAAAATAACAAAAACCAAACAAATGTTGGGTCATTTTGTCGTTACGAAGATCTTCTCGTGAGACATGAGTTATTCACACTTTTTTTGAGTACTGAGGATATTTCATCCAAAAATCAAGCTTGCTCTGTTGAAGTCAATGCAACATTCTATTTTAAAAATTGTTTCAAAAATTATTTTCTTTTTAACATAAAAACAGTGCTTTGTCTTCACACTGACAAAAACAAACAAACAATGGAATTAATTAGCCTTTCTCCCTGATAAATCAGGGCTACTACAATAAGTACACATTTACTTCAGGTATTTAGAAATTTTCTGCTCTTCAGTTACTGAACACAAACCTGTGTAATTTAGGTCATTAAGGTGCTGATACAGACTCTCTTTGCAAGAAGGCTGTTAGACTAAGAACACAATAAGCAATAACTACTAACTCTGTAATGCCATAACAATTTGGAAAATAATTACGAAAAAAAAATTATTTAAAAAAAATAATTTTTTAAAAAAATCTGAAATACATTTGGGCTTCTGGAAAATTTTTTTTATTTATGACCTATTTATTTTTAATTGATTCATTTTATTTCTGGGCTTTATTATGATACTATATATGAAACTGTCTTACAGGTAGCTGATGTTTTAAGAGATGCATTTGTGCCGTTTCATGATCTACTGAATGCTACATGCTGAAAATTTAACTCTACACATTAATAGGCTCATACATGGCAGTAAGAGAAGGCTTTCTTTCTCAAACTGTAGCAAATTCCATCCTAGTCTGGGGCGTGAAGAAGCAACTCTAGCCTGGACTTTAGCTCAAAACATCTTTTTGATTGGCTACATCCCAGCAGGTAGCCTAAGGTAGTCTAGTAAACACATCAACACCTCTTGAGGGTGAAACACCGAGATGCAACAAATAGTAAGCGCTTACAGTGGGTAAACAGTGTTAGATTTTTTCTTAGTTGTATGGCCAGGAAGGTGATGAGATGAATGAGCACTTTGCAGTGGTCTCTCTGTGGACTGACGCACAGCAGCGCCACAGTGATTAACTTCTTGATTGCTGAGGTGAGAGGCGTGTACAGCTCTAGGGAATACGCTTTATGTGAAGTGAAGAGTATTGCTTTATCTGCCATGGTTATGAGCCTCAACACTTGCTTTTAACAAAGACTGACTCCATTTTGAGTATTTTCCCTACCCACATACCACACCCCCAATGCACACAAACACAGGATACGGCAGAGCAAAGTAGAAGCACTCAAAGATACAGTGATGCATGGGAAATAAGCATTCATGGTAATGCGTGTGTTAATATTGTGCATGTGCACAAATATACCACTGTTAAAATGTTATAACACTGAGTACATGTGAATATAACAGACTGCAAAAGACTTGTTTCGGGATTCAAAGTGGAGTGAGTTATTGTGGAATGCCATGGTTTGAAGAGGACCCTCAGGAAGAAGTAAGCAGCACAAAGACAGTCAAGCAAGCTTTTATATCCATTTCCTGCATTTAGGCAATGGGGGGTTGGGCTGATGGAATAAAATATTTAGTTAATGGACAGAATGGAGTTGAATGAGATTACCTTGAGTCAGAGCCCCAGTGCATGGCATAAATTTTAGCCAGATGCCCCCTCAGTGTCCGTCTAGTGCGCATCTGAATTCGGCCAACAGGGTCAATGTTAGCTGTGATCTAAACAGGATCAAGATGAGAGAGAAAGTCACCTTGAGACTACTTAATCTTTCTGCTGTTTGCACTCACACTTCATGTACTGGTGAAAGTTTAAAAAAAATTCTACAAATTAAGGACATCATGGCATAAATATAGCTTACCTGAGACAGGGTAGCATCTGCACACGCTTTCCTGGCATCCTGAAACACAACAACCCAGTCAATCAGGACATCATATTTTATGTACCAATGACATTCTTTCATGCCTGGGGCTTCTTCACTCTGTAAAAAAATAAACTACTATATGACTGTGACACATGTGACACAGCTTAATTGAACTAGCAATGACAGCAAATGACAGGAAATTATGGTGCAATAACAAGTGTAATTAAAAAAAAAAAGTCAAAATTTAAACTTTACATCACAGCAACTGAGTTGGATTCCTGCTCAGTGCCATGCCACTACAACGATGCTAATGAGGAGCCTGAGTGGGCTTTAGCAGGCAGCTTTAACTTCATGTCACAGCAGTCATCTGTAAAATGTAGTAGAGTGGCTCATGGTGGAAATACTGTCATCCCACAACTATTTTTGTTTGCTAGTGTGTCAGTGCTAGTGGTGGTTACAGTGATTTTGATCATGTGATGGTATTTATTAACGTAGTGTAACTGGCAATAAAACCTGTAAAAATTTATTAAGGAACTTGAATAAGGTACACTAAGAAGCACAAAACTATCATCACTACTAGTTTGAAACCTGGATGTCACTCGAACACAAAACTTAACTGACAAAAATGTTGATTTGGATTTGTAAATTTACTTAAAACAAATACAGATGACTGTAAAGGACTTACTCTGATCTGGTTCTTGAGCTGCTCAGCCTCCTGGCGTAACTGATCCAGTTCACTCATTTTCCTCAGCTAATGGTGCGCTTCGCTCCGCCGCCTAGACTCTTGCTGATCTGAAGGAGACAAGCAATGAGGGGCTCAACATACATATCATATGCTGTCAGTAATAATATAGTACATGTGAACTGCTTAACTTATGCTGTTGACAAATTACTTTGAGTTCTAATGCACCAAATTACATGTGATTGTGGCCATAATGGAATGATGTTTTGTCTTTTGTAATGTATTTATGGACATGTTATCATTTCGTTAGTTACACAAAAGCTGGGGATCACACAGTGTCTTTTAAATCCAATCTGTGAGGCCCAGACAAAGTCTCAGGGAATCACTTTCTAGACAGCTCAAGACTTGTCCTCGCCAGCTTGAAACTGTTACCTAGCAACAAGCACTAGGCAGCTACTTTAGGCTTAAGATAACAATTTTGAGGATGAGGTTGAATTTGTTCTCTCTCCCTTCCCAAACTACAGCAAACCCTTGGGCAAACATCTGGCCACAATGAGCAGCTGATAACTACTTCTTAAGAATAAAGGCAAAAATACATATTTAAAAAAAAAAAAAAGTCTGAAAAAAATCCACTAGGTCATGCAGGACAAAAGAACATACCCCCTACTGACTGTCAAAAACGGAGCAAGGATTAAGAGTCCAGATATCAAGAAAGGAGCAGGCAGACCAAGAAACCAGCAGTTTCACTGCACTACTGAAACCCCAAGGTGCTCAGATGGTGGGAAGGGACTGATGAAGCTGTCAACGCTCTGGCCTCTGGACTCTAAACTCTCCTCCAATGTCATCCCTGTAATCCTGGGACACAGTTGATTCAGCTCCTCCAGCCAAATCCGGTTAAGACAAAACCTGCTGATGATCCTAAAAGCAGTGGCTATCCCGCTGACCCCAATCCTCTGGTTAACACAGACACTTTCACTATCCACAGAAAGATGACAAATTCGACTTCAAAGAAAAATACTATAACAATAATGAACTCTAGCTCAGAGGCACGTTCTACACTGACAGAAGACGGAGTGCAAGTGATACAACCATTACTACTTTAAGTGTCAGTATAAGTTGGCAGACACCACCCCCCCGCCAAAAAAAAATGTTTACTGAAATGAGTGATCATTTCAATATCACTCATTATAAACAAATGAAGTCATTGTCTTCATTAGGTTCTCTCCCATCTCTAATTCCAAGGAACACAAACTCAAGATTTTACTAAATGAATTGTATTTAAAGAAAATACTGTATGCATCATCACTGCCCGGTGTGTCAAACACAAGCCAACTACACTACCATCTGCACTGCAAACACATCTTACCTTCCTGTTTCTCTGGGTTTCGGTCCTTTGTCCTATAGTGTGTCGAGACCTTCTGAATGAACACCTTATCCTTCAGGCGCCTGACATCTTAGTAGCTACCTGTCACCTGATTGGCTAGTGCTGTAAATGGGTCTGCTTCTAAGCGAGGCGTCTTAGCCCCCTAATCTTGATAAAAAGGTCTCATGGCAATATCGCAGGCTAATTCTTGTCTTCTCTCTGTACTAACCCTCTAAATAATCATGGGTAAAGAAATTAAAACCACCAGTGGACTCTTTCACAAAGCTATCACAAGTTCAGATTTTGCAACCTGAACACATACTAAACTGTAAAACAAGCACTTGAAAAGTATAAGCAAGGCTAATCCCACTGGTTCATGAAGTCTAGGTTATGGGTGGTGAATACACAACTGGCCACAGTTCTGCAGAAAAACCAGTACAACTAAAGTAACCTTCTCCTAAAGCTTCTGAATAAAAAAAAAAAAAAAAAAAAAAAAAAAAAATCCTATTGTCTATACATTTGTTTTTGTTTTAATCATTTCTATAAAACCTGCTGAAAGGTGTAATTCCACTATCATCGTAGTAGAATATGGTGGCTACTGGTTTTACCAGATAAAGCGTTTGATATTCAATCACTGCTGTTCTTTTCCAACTCTAAGGTACCTAAATCTTTTTGTGTCAGTGCTAAAATGTTTTTTTAAAAACACTCATTTATTCTTCTGCAACAGTCAAACACCTCTGCTGTAAAACAGGGCAATGAGCCACAGATCCTGCCCCCCCCAAAAACATACTAGCTCCACTGCTTTCCCATGGCCTAGGAACTCTGGGGGTGGAGTCTGCTGTGCCAAACACTGTTGCCTGTTCACACGAGCCTTGTGGCTTCTACGTCATCAACAGGATCTATTCTGTCTACAGGCGAGCAATGATTGTCCTGATTTTAAGTAAGAGTAAGACAGAGGATACAACTGGCATAGGCACTGTAGCTCTTTGTGAGCCTGTAACACCTAGTAAGGTGTTCAAGCAGTTTCTCAATTAGATTCATTTTGTTCCTGCACAATTTTAGATGAGCAAATAGATGATTTAAATTTATAAAGAAGGGCAAAGCCTTTTCCATAATCCTTATTGATATTAGATTTCTCTAATCTGAAAGTAACCTATAGGTTTAGATGTAAATAAATCCATGCAGTCTGCACAGTCTATAGTTTTAGTAGACCACACATAAACACATTACATAAATAATATGCATGTATGTGTGTAAAATATACTGCTGTACAAAACTGCTAGAACCATTCAAATGTGCAAAAGCTTGACATCATTCCTGATGTTGGTCTCATGTATGACCCACAGCTAATGTCATTTCTTTCTTGTTTGTAGGGGTTTTCAGTCTTTAGCAAGTGAAACACATGCGGTGTTGGCTGAGGTCAGCTGATCAATGCAGCGTGTCAGAAACATTTCATGGTTTGATCCTTGAAAAATGTTCCGTATGAATTACAGAAATATAATTACATACAAACAATTAAAAATTTTATGTTTTACTTGCTGGCCTCTGTGCTCCAAAATAACCTGGCCTCTAAAATGCTAAAATTTTAACATCAGGTCAATTTCAAATGGTAGAAATTTGAGGAGGTCTACTGGTAAAAACATAATATAAAGCAGTATTCTTCACTGGAGATTAGAATTAGCATAAAAAAAAAAAAAGGTGTGATTCAGAGAACTCTTTTCCCCTTTTGCTGGTGGTGGGAGTGTTGAAACCACTGGCAGCCCAACAGATAGAGCCTCGACTTCACTGCCTTCTCTTTCTGCCAGCTATTTTTAGAGAGGTGGTGGGGGAGGAGGAGTAGAAAGAGGAGGAGGGAAGCAGACTTCACATTTTCCAGCCACTCCTATCAGCTCCGACATCTCGAGCACAACACATCGACAGGGAGAGAGGAAGTGTAATTTGACTCCATACACAGAGACTTCATTGGTATTTCTTCTTCTTCCCATGTACAATGATCATAAATGCACCATCCATTTTCACAGCATAGATTTATAGGTCCTCTTTATCAGATGCCATTTTTGCTGGTGTTTCATTAAACAGTATAGGATCTGATTTTTTTTTTTTTTTTTTTTAACAGCGGTTC
>VUQS01010369.1:4608-22675 GCA_015108495.1 Heterochromis multidens
CATTGGGTGTTATTGCACCTCATATCTATTGGCTGGGTGTCTGCTACAAGCTGGATCTGGGTGTCAGGTTGTTCTGTGAGATTATGTGTACTGTATGTTTGTTTGTCCTGACCCCATCTGCCAGTGAGCCCTGTGTGGGAGTGACTTTGCCAAGCAGCCCATGTCTCCCAGAGGTTGATCTTCCCCACAGCCCAACACTGAAGGTCACATTGCTGAACAGCATCTCCTCTGTTCATGTTCTTTCCCTTTTCTCTGCTTCTTGTTGATCTTTCTTTTTTTCTCATCCTTAAACACACACAATGCCATGCCCTCCACCCCTGGCCACCAGAAAAAAAGCAAAAAAAACCTTCAACCTAAGAATCAAGCCTCACACATGCCCCTGCACTGTAGATGTTTTCCTCCATGTGTTTGTTTGCCAGCTGCTTTCCATTGTGTGTGGTTGTTTGTGATTCTTCTCCTGTATAAGGAGCAGGCCATCTAGGTAACTGCATCTATTTGCATGGGGGCTCAGAGTATTCATGTCACTCTCAATATCTTCCCGTCTCTGCACTCTCTCTCAGCCTGTCACCGCTGCCTCTCCAAGTTTACTGTAATGAACTCAGGTTTGCCTCTGTGCTCCCCTTCTTCTCTTCCTCCTCTCTCTTACTCATCGCCTGACTCCAAGCACCAGGCAGCCAGCCAATCAGTCATTTAATCAGACACCCATGCAACCACTGTGCAGTGTCAGTTGGCCAACTATCATGCCAAGAGTAGGGGTAGTTATTTGGTCAGAAATATCAAGCTGATTAATTCACTAGATGGTTCTAATTGTTCATTCAGTTACAGATTAAGTCTTAGACTTGTTGTTGACTGTGGGGAAGTAAATACTACAGTGTATGGTGTTTTAAAGCAGCGTATTTAATACTCCTCAGCGAGTACATTTTACACATTAATTTTTTAGTACTGGAATTGTGATAGCAATGGGAAATATATCCCAAAAGGAAGCCATAAAAAAATTGTGAGATTTCACAAGGGACAATGTATTATTTTATAATCAGGTAAGGATTTCACTGCAGAGCAATCACTTCATCTGTGCTGTTTTATAAAGTTCTCTCTCCAGTGAGCCTCTCTGCAGAGTTTACCTTAATTTTCTTACCACCTCTTGCAAATACCAGCATAAAGTTGTGCAAAAACTTTTTTTTTTATAAATGTCCATTTTTTGTTAACCAAAACACACAAGGTAGAGGATTTTTAGGGTTGTCTATAACTTTTTTCCTTAGATTTTTCTTCATCTTTTGGTTGAGAGCTTACAGTGTTACAATAAACAAGGAACAGAAAAAACAGGAATAAAATACCACATTAGTTTGCACTGGAATAAAAACAAATGTTGAATTTATGTGGTAAGCTGCAACAATTAGTTGACTAATAAGAATGATTAATAAGTGATCAAATTAATCAGCAGCAGATTTTGGTTGATTTTCTTTGCTAATTTTCTTTTTTCTTTGGGTCTCTGATAGGAGCATTTAATTCTCTTATTTTTCACAGATGGGACTAAACTGAATACTGAGTATTATCAGAACAACATGCATTTTCATTGTTTTCTGACATTTTACATTTTACTTCACTGAGTCATTGAAACACCTTGATTCTTTTCTTTTTCAGCCATTCTATTGTATATTTGCTCCTGTATGTGGGGATCATTGTCCTGTTTCATGACCCAGCCAAGCTTTAGCTATCGGACAATGGACTTGCATTTGACTCTAGAATACTTTGTTATACATAAGAGTTCATGGTTGACTCAATGACTGCAAGGTGCCCAGGTCATGTGGCTGCAAAAGAAGCCCAAATCATCATCCCACCACCACAGTGATTGACAGTTGGTATGAAGTGTTTGTGCTGATATGCTGTGTTTGGTTTTCACCAAACGTGGTGCGTGCATTATGACCAAACATCTCCACATTTGTCTCGTCTGTCTAAAGAACATTGTTCCAGGAGTCTTGTAGTTTGCACAGATGCAACTTGCAAACCTAAGATGTGCTGCCATGTTCTTTTAGAGACAAGAGGCTTTTGCCTGGCAACCCTTCCAAACAAGCCATACTTGTTCAGTCTTTCTCTTATTGTACTGTCATGAAGTTTAACATTTAACATGCTAACTGAGGCCTGTAGAGTCTGAGATGTAGCTCTTGGGTTTGTTGCAGTTTCTCTGAGCATTGGATGGTCTGACCTTGGGTTGAATATGCTGGGACATCCACTCCAGGGAAGATTGTGGCTTTGTGTTAACACACACCTGACACGTCTGCTTTTATAGAGGTGCTCACACTTGCTGATGATCAATTAATCAAATGCATTTGATTAGCAGCACCAGCTACTTAGTTTTTCACCGGATGGCACAGAGTCCTGTGAAAACTTTATTTTTCACATCACTGTACAACTGTAAAGGTGGATTCAAACAGATTGTAAAGCAAAATTTGCAAATTTGCACAACATGCAAATTGCATAAAATGATCTCTGGATTGCTTATATTTATTCACTCCATTCAACCAGTGGACCCTAGCTAATTATCATGACTGATGTCTTTCTGTAATTTCTGTCTAATATCTCATTTTAGCACTGGAAAAATAACCAAATTTTCAATCAAGATAAAACATTTTTAGCTCACTTGGACACTGTTCTGAGTGCATCAGTGTCTAATGTAATGGCACTGCCAAGCTGATAAACTAAGCTTGAAGTTCTGTCTAAACACATAATAAGCTACCTTGTGTTGTTATCTGTATTTATGTAGTTTTAATCTTTAGTTTAAATCTTGATGTTTATTCCCATCCTAAACCCAACAGGTAGTCAGTCACCTGAGTCAGTGAGTTTTTATAAGTCAGTAAGTCAGCCAGCTTATTAATGAGTCAGTTGGTCAATCAGTCAATAACTTAGCCATTCATCCAGTCAGTCAGCTAACTTGGCTAGTCAGCCATCCGGGCCGTGTCTGCTCTCTTACATAAGCAGGGCGACAGATGCTGAATCATCAGCTGCCCGCTGGAATGCTTTCTCTACCCAGAGGGTGCCAGGAGGAAAGGCAACACACACACACACACACACACACACACACACACACACACACACACACACACTCCTGAAAAAACGCACATACATACACTCAGCAATCTGTACGCATTTGTGCAAAAACTGTGCACACAATGCCATGCATGTACAAACACACACTGCGTGTCATGCACTATTTCACATGGGACTCAGTCCTCAACTCCAGAGGGAAGATATAAAAGAGAGAGAGTGAGACGAAGCGAAACACAGGGATGAGGGAGAGAGAGAGAAAGAGTGATGGAGGGTGAGAGAGGTTGAGAGTGACACAAAAAGAAAGACAGGCTTACAGATAGACTGACAGAGAGTTCAAGAGAAAAGGAGAGAGAAGAAAGGAGAGTGAGATCTTCCCTCAGCTGTCTGTGAGGGTTTAGATGTGGTTTAAAGGGCTTTTCATGTTATGCAACTTTGAAGATGAAGTGTTTGATGTTTAGTTTGCTAGTTTGTTAGTTATTGGATTAATCTCTCTACCATCTACCTCTCTTTCCCTGCAATTTATCTGATTAGCGCTTGGAGCTTGCGTCACCCGTCTTTTGCCTTTGTCTAGAATGATACTCGGAAGGGTGTTTTTCAGTGTCTCTTCAGAAACTTGGCACCTATCATCTATTTATGGGAGAAGCAATTGAAACTGGAATAACGCTGCTATTTGCCCGCCTGTCTAGCCTTTCAAAAACACGACTGAAATACTGATGGAACAATGACAACTATTTCTCCCTTTTTTTTCCCCCCTCTCATCTCCCCGTTTCTCTCACTACTTCTTCCAATCTCGCCTCTCCACGTCCCCTCAGCATGGGTGATTCATTTGTCTCCAACACAATATAGCACAACATGGGCTCGCCACAGTCCATATTGTCACAATACTTATTTGTTGAATGCCGAGAATTTCATAAATGTATTTCCACACTCTCTTCTCCCAGCATTTTCCTCCTTTGCCCTTTGTCTTTTCCCCTCTTTCATTTATTTCCTTTCCTCTATAGATGCAACACACTCTTTCTTAGCTTCTCCTTCATTTCCATCTCTCTCTCCTTCTTTTCCATCCCTCTCTTTTTTCCCTCTCTCATCAGACGAATGTAAGAATAGAACAGGGGAAGCCCTCTCACCTCTCTCTGCACGTCGGCTAATTAGCATATTCATGAGAGGTTCCATAAATTATACATGAGATCCGGAGGGGAAACAGAGGCAGAAGAATGAGACGTGGACACACATTCTTACACATTAACGCACACACATGCACGTGAATTCACTCCCTTATGCAGGTACGCACACACACATTCTCACTTTCTCTTCACCTCACACCCTCTCTCAATCACACGGCGCAGACTGTGAGATACAGACAGGTAATTGGTGAGAAAGAGTACAGTACATTGGCAGTGTGCAGGGGAGACGATATACACAATATTGAAAAGGAGAAGTAGAAGTCACTCTTAGTCAAATAGAAAATGCAGTGCACACACAGCCACAATACTCAGACTGGCTGTATTTTTCACCACACTCAAAGGTAAGAGGGTTTAGCCACTAAGTAATGTTAATGCAGCCAGAGTCAGTGCTAAAAGGGAAATGTAGAAAAGATAGTGTTAGATTAAGACAAATTCTGAGGCGATAGAGGGAAAACTAAAAGGCTTAAAGGTCCCAGGGATTATTCCAAAATGCGGTGCCTATATTAGAGGAAAAAAATACTGCCTGAATAGCTGGAATGCAATTAAAGTTTAGCTGGTTGTTGTCTTTTGCTCAGGAAAGAGCCTTTAAGTTATTTACTATCCTTCAAACTGTACCATATTTGTTTTAAATCCAATTAATGTGTTTTTCTCTTGTACATGATAGATTTCCCAATTTGGAGCCAGATTCTGACTCAGCACCCTGACAGAAGACTAGACATCTTTATCCACATATATCATATTTACATATGGTCCAAAATAAATGCAGTGAAATGAAAGCTGACAGGAGACTGGAATGCCTCCAAGATGCGTGCTCTTTTGGATGAAAAGGTTTTCCTTTATATATAAGATCATCACTGAAATAAAAAAATAACCCTTTTGTTTTGTTTTATGAGATTACCAAGGAAAAAAATTATTTGGCAACAAGCTAAATTTACCAATATATTAACAAAAAAGAAAGATATTAAGGATTTTTTTTTTTTTTGAAAAGACGTATCAAGCATATAAAGATGTGTTTTCTCCGGTTTTTTTCTTGAATGTTGATCTATAAAATTTTACAAACCTATGCCAAAAAAAGTCTGTTACAGCTCAAATTTTCTCAAATTGCTTATTTTCTCTAACCAAAACCTAAAGATATTGATTAGTTTTTGATTAATTTCATATAAAACAAAGAAAAAAAAGCAAATTCTGTCATTTGCGCAGCTTAAACTAGGGTTGTCATTTGTACTTGATAATTAATTAATTAATATGATGTTTGAAACAAATACAGCACCCCTTATTTCTTTATATTTTGCTAGGAAAGTGGGAAGTAGATGCAAACATGCATGAAAATACACTATATAAGGCAAAAACAGAGTTTGCACAATTCTAATGAGCTTAAAATTCAGTATTTAGTATGAACATCTTTATTCTTCAACACAGTCTGAACTCTATTAGGCAAGCTTTATTGTATTGTCTTTAAAGTCTTCAGGAATAGTTCTTTAGGCTTCTTGAAGGACCTTCCAAAGCTCTTCTTCGGATGTTGGCTGCCTTTTGTTCTGTTCTCTGTCAAGATGATCGCACACTGCTTCAATAATGCTGGGCTCTGAGGAGGCCAGTCCATGGCTGATAGTGTTCCATTGTGTGTTTTTCTATCCAGGTATGCTTTTACTGCACTGGCAGTGTATGTTTGAGATCATTATCATTCTGGAAAATGAAGCCGTTGCCAATCAGACGCTTTCCAGGTGGTACTGCACAGCGGATCAAAAGCTGATGGTACTTTTCTGTGTTCATAATTCCATAAATTTTGACAAGATCCCCAACACCACTGGCTGAAATGCAGCAACAAACCACGAAAAAGCCATCACTGTGTTTTTATCAGATGACTGTAGGCACTCACTGTTGTATCTCTCCTGATCTCCTTCATACATAATGACAACGAACCAAAAGAAATTTCAAATCTGTCCTGTTGCCACTGATTTTCAGTGCAGTTCTTGTGTAATTTTGTAAGACCTTTGCACATACTGTAACACTCAGACAAAACTCAAATGATTCATAAAAAATCTTGATTCCTACTTGATTCCTACCAGATTCCTCCTACTGTATTTTTAAGCCAAAGAATTTTTTAGACTTTTTGATTTTTAAAGCTTACTTGGAAATCAGGAAAATTTCAGTTTGATCAACTCTTTATCACACTTGAAAAGAAGGTATAACTAATATGGCATGAGTCTTTATCTCAGAGGAACACATTTAGGGGCTATACTAGGCATAGTTTACACATCTATAAATAAAAACAGGTTTAATTTACACATTTCAAAAAATGAGACCCACCTTCCCATTCAGACTCCAGATAAAGGTCAACATATTAATAACCAGACCAGACATTTATGCTTTCTATGGCAAAGTAACTACACTGAATTTAGATTTGCACATGCATAGATGCACAACATCAATAGGATATGTGTACCAAGCACAAAAGGCAGGCAGCTCTTGTGTACATTTGACATGCTTACTGTTAATTACTTGCTATCATCCTTTAAAAGTGTTGTCACAGTTCCTTTCTTCAATAAGAATTATTAAATATAAACTAAATCATATTTGAATTGTATATTTGTCACCTCATTTGCACTTTTTTGAATAACTGCAAAAAGGTGACAGTCTGTTCAATAAACTCAAACCTGCACAGTTACATGACAGCTATCATTCCACTTTATTTACATTAAGAAAGATATGCCGGGGAACTAAATAGATTATATCAGAGCAAGATGTGCTGTTATTGGATAATGCTCTGCAGTGCCACTTCTAGATCCATATGGCACTTAAACCAGACTGCTAGGCATGACTGGATGATGAAAACTCTATTGAAATGACGTGGATATTGAGAGCCTATAGTGAAAGGCAATGATCTTAGCCTTGCTGGTGTCCATAACAGTATGTTAAAGTGTGTATTAAAGGAGGGAAAAGGTTCCCTCTGTGGCTTCCATAATGTTCTGACAACCTCATATTAGAAAACCACATCCTAACCAGCAGATAGATAGCTGGGATCCTGATATAGGATCTGTAGGACTCCATATGTATGTATGTGTGTGTGTGTGTGTATATATATATATATTATATATATGTCTCTCTGTATATGTATATGTATATGTATATGTATATATGTAGCCTCTCTGCTGTGAAATGTGATGAACATTACTCCGCCTTATCCTCTGTCTTCTATGGTTTTGGGGTATTTCAGAATTTGGAGCATATTTCCTTTGTCCTCAGGGTGCACTGTAGTGTTCACTCAAAAGCAGTTCTGCTCTTTTTCATAAATACAAATAACTCATTTTAAACGTGTGAGAATGTGTGCCTCTGTGTCTCCCTACAAATGTGTGCATGCCTGTGTACATCTGTGTGCTTATGTGTGTATGCGCTCCCTTAGTGCGGGTGGCAGCAGCTAATATCAGATTACAGATGTAAATTGGCAGAGTGGCTCTCTCTCATTATCACTAATAAGACTATGGCCTTGCTCCCTGCTTCCACCCCCCACCCCTTCTCTCTATGGTCGGTTAAATGAGAGAGAGGTGATCAGAGAGAGTGAGAGAGCGGGAGAGAGCTCTGCACCTGAATGCAAACGATTAGAAAAAATGGTCCACATGTGCATGTGTTGACACATGTTGATATAATACACACATAACACAAATCTCAAACATTAAACACCAATAGCAAAGCTTCACTCCACACTATCATTTTGCAGTAGGTGCACCATCTATAAAAATGTCTCAAAAGGAGACTGAATAAAGCAGTTTAAGCATGGTTTTTTTATAATCACCTCTGCCCTTCTTTCCTTCTTTCTCTTTTACTTTCTTATCACTGTCACACATACTATACTGCACAATAAACTGTGAGCTATTTTACAAACTTACAATATGAAATGCATACAAACACACACACACACACACACACACACACGTTTGTCTCGCACAGTTGCACATGTACACACACCACCATTCTTCACACATCAATCTCACTACATTACACTTAATGAGACAGAATTTTATATATAGTCACAAAGATATCTGAGGCAGAACTAACACAATTATTCTCACTACTTATTGTCAAAAATGCACTGTGTTTCATAATCCGCTGTAACTGGCAAATCATTTTATTATATATGTATTTCACTGAGAAAATGCATTAAGATTAACAATGCCAGAAAGAAACTGAAGTTGTTCTAATGACACTGTAGAGTCGCAATCAATCATGTAGTTGATTGGATATGAGGAGCAGTTCAAACAGATCTCTGTAAGTCATTCAATCATGTGTGTATGCTTGTTTGGAAACACACAAAGCAGCAGCATGTATGTGCATAAATAAATGTTACTGATTTAATATATGAATATATTAATATATGTATTTTCTAGCACATAAACCTTGAATGAAGCACAAAATGATCACAAAATTGGGTTTAACCATGTATTAATAACTTTGTTCTAACAAAGAGACTCACTCACAGACCTAATATACTCAATGAATGCAATTGCATTATTTTTTTTCTCTGTATTTCTCTCGCTCTCCGTCTCTCCTTTCCTCTGCGTCTTACTCATCTCTCCACGGACCGTATTCACTCAGTAATTACATTTCAGCCATTATTCTCGGCTGACATTTCTGTACAGTTAATCATGCCCATTTTGCCATCACATAGAGGTCAAAGTGTGTGTGAATGAGAAGAGGGCAAGAGAGGGAGAGTGAGAAAGAGACAACCTAAAAGGATGAAAATGCATGTGAATCGTGCATGCCAGCCACAATGTCTGCTGTTAGCAGCCTCTTGTATATTATTTGCTATACTTATCCATTTAAAAATGTGTTGGTGATATATGTAATTCTGCATGTGTGTCTGTACTGTTTGTCCCCACACTTTGTCATGACACAATATTAGAACAGGGTAATGATGTGCAAAGTACTGATGTGCAGCCATTCACTCTCACCAAGAGGGTCACAACCCTTGGCCTTGGATGCACCCTTGTATACACTTGTTTTTGTGTGTTTATGTGTGTGAGTGTGTTTCAAGCCAATCCGACTGGCGTCTGCTCATTCCTCTATCCACTGCAAGCTGTCTTTTATTTCGTCTTTAATGACCTATAAAGGGACTGTTACTTTTTAAATAAACCATAAAGCAAGGTCATAAAAGGGTAGTGCAATGCTGGGCAATGGCCAAGCGCTGAGAGAATTGTGTGTCTCAGTGTACGCATTCTTGGGCGTGTGCATATGAGCATGTGTGTGTTGTTACCAGTGTGCCACAATATGTCAAGCTGAATTTCCAACCAAGGTGATATCACAGTCTGAAAGCACTGTGGACCAACTATGTGTTAAATGCAAGTCTGTAAATTGATAAACATACATAAACGGTAACCTTGCTTCACATAGAGATGAGTGGGTGGGTGAGGAGAAGGTCCAAGGCTAGAGCTTCTTCTTTTTTTTCCAAGCCACTGTCTTGGAGCTGCTGTAGTGGGTGTAGAAAGAACCGAGCCTGGGGTGGCTTCAGCAGCACTTCGTACATTGAATAAACCCCTTTACAACAACTTGTATCGCGGAGAAATCTTTTATATTCCCACGACTGACATAGGAAGCTTATGAAAGTGCATAGAGATGCTGAGAAGTGGTTGAGGCAGGTTCAACCAAGCACTACTGACAGTAATATATGGGTCTTAATAGGTGCATGCTGGTGAAATCTGCAGGAGGTGTAATTTCAGTAATACTTGTAACAGAAAAAAGCAAAAAAGTTTAGAAAACGGTGAAGTGCCTGTCTTAGAAGAAAGGTCTTTGCACCATGCATATTTACGTCTTAGTTAGAGGAATGTGTGGGTGCAAGTCATCGCTCCCTGTCTCTCTCCTCTACCACCTCCTTATGCGCTGCGATTCCAAAGCCGAACATAAAAAAAGGGGGAAAAAAATAATTGCCCGTTTTAGCAGAGTGTAACGTTGAAAATGTGTGTCGCTCATGCAGAGCTTCAAACGGGCTCGGCGAGGAACAGAGAGCAAATCTTAGCACGCTGCGTTTAGGACATCAAACGGGCCGCAATCAACCGCTTCGCAGTGAGGAGGAGGAATGGGGGGCAGGAGGGGCTCCGAGGTGGTGCTGGCAGTGGGGGCTCATTTCCTTTGACGTTCATGCACTTCTTCTTCACTCATAAGAAGAAGTTTAGGTACTTTAAGCATCTATTGAGAGAAAAAGAAGCACTGAATGCGAGACAAGGTATTGGGTGATAAAGATATGCAAGTGAAACAAAAGCCTGGAGGGGCTACATAGGTTGTGAGATTTGATTGCCGGTTAATTAGAAGGACAGGAGGATGGGCCATGCAGGGCAGCAGAGTGAAATCCTTAACTTTTTAAGATATTTCCCTGAGATGTCATCATCTTTGTGCAGTATTTTCATAATTAGAAGTCAATCTAATTTTCCATGCAAGTGACAAACTAGAGTGATTTAGATTTTACATTCAAACTGCTCTTGTTGCAGCACTCCTGCATTGTTTCTCTACCCTCAAGTGGAGCTGTTCAGGTGGGAAAGCTTCTTGTGCTGTTTTGGAATAGTTTCAGAGACTCAAATTCAGTGACAAAAACATGGTCTCATATCTAGATCTCCTAATAAGCTTTAATCAGTCAATCAGACATTTCATCTCTAAAATGTGAAAAAAGAAAAAAGGAAAAACAGCAGAACTTCAATACCTGTTGTTAGGCACAGTTGGTAGGGCTAGAGTCGCTTGTCCAGGTTTGTCAGTTATGTAAGTCATCTATGTGCTGAATGGTCCTTGGGCAAGACACTGAACCCCAAATTTCTCCCAGTTTTGCATGTGTGTGAGTGCATTCTGTACAGAACTTTGTCAAACATAGCAAAGATTAAAAAGTGGAGATCATTTAACAGTAAAGCAGATACTATAAACCAGAGAAATATAGCAAATCCTGGAACCTGTAAGTATTGCATGGCTCTAGGATTGGCAGAATTGTTCTGCTCCATCCTGAAATGCCTTAAAAATTAAGACTAATGGGCAAAAATAACAAGGTACAATTGTCATTGTGGTCATATTTACTTGCTAATGTTAGCAGTTTGCTTGAAGCAGCTACCCAGAGATGCTAGTTTAGCAGTACAGTCTTAGGGCCAGATTTACCAAAGGTCTGTGCCAGCTCTCTTGTTAAAAAACTGCTGTTGGTAAGAGGCACTGTTCAAAGGCACAGTACTTTTGTGGTTGGCCTCATTGTATAAATATTTCTAGGAGTTTCCCTTTTAGAGTACAAAATTTTGGGAGAAGAGTGTCTGAAAAAATCATACATATGTGATTTACTAAGGTTTGCTCAGGTTTGCACACAGACACTGGTCCATAAAGGAAACTAATGAGAGCACAAAAGCATCTGTGACTTTTCTCAGCAGTGCACACACACACACAGAGCTCTGCAACATCACAAATAGACTTTCATGTAGATATTTTTTGTCTCTAATATTAAAGATATTATATATTATTACAGCTATCAAATGAACTCAGACATATCTTAAGTGTAGCAGATCAATTTCTGAATGTTGCAACATTAAATATTGAATTTAACAAATACCCGCAGCTTCACACAACTTGCAAAAATAAAAGAACAAAACAAAACAAAAAACAAGAGCTATGAGCACATTTACGCAAGTGGCACAGTAACAGTAAACTTTTTGACTCACAGATGGGTCAGGATCTGATGTTAAATGTTTTGTGTACTGCACATCTCACAGGATAGCTGTCATACACAGATTTCAGGTTCGTAATAAGGCAGTCTTTCTCTGGATAAATCCTGCACTCTGTCTTAGATGTTAGGTTTATCCATAGGGCACCTACTGAAGACCCCACACTCCCCAGAAATTTTTAACATAAGGGTTTGCCATTATATCAGAAAATATGAATTCTCCATAATTTTCCTCCTATTGAACTGAAATGTCACACTGTTTTCAGAGAGAAACGCATGCATAAAACTTACACTGTATTTTTGTTAGTTGATTACTCATCTAATCTGGTCTGTTTGTTTTTGAACTGCTAATTTATGCTGATCTTGGTAGATTGCATTGGTCATTAAAAAAATGATGTGCTGCTGTGTTTATAATTTAACCTATTGTCAGTGGATCATCCCAAAAACCTTTGCGATTGCAATATTACTCCAGTTGTGACCCTCAGTAAATCTGGTCCTTAGTCTTATAAATAAAACTGTTGTTTAGTCTATTTAATGTTATGGATTTAGCGCTGGAACAATGAATTAATATGCAGCTATTTTGCTAATAAAATTATAATTTTTAAGCAAAAATGTAAAAATGTGCCTTTCCTGATTGTATATAATAATGAACTAGATATCTTTAGGTTTAAACTATTCATTGACCCGGAGTCTGTTTTGTATGCATAATATTGGTGTGTATTTTCCACTTGTGTTTGTGTTATTAGAGACACTTAACCTCAAGAGAAAAATTTGTACTTTAAAGGGATGGATTGACATTATTTGACATTGACATTTTAAACAGTCATTTTCAGCAACAGTTGGCACAACATGAATAAATGTCTCTACATTTGTCCTTGAGGATATCACCAATTGAGCCCTGCTCTAACAAATTGTTAGAGCAGGAATGTTAACAGTGTGAACACCATTTGCAGAAACTGCAGCATGGTCCCTCAATGTGACAAATATCTGCTGACAAAAATAACCAAATATATTCAAAATGTCAAGGTATGCCTTTAATTGCTTTCAAATGTACCTTTTATCAAACGTTACAAATTTGCCCTTTTATGGGCACTGCCAAAGTGACAAACTGTTTGTTGGAAGCTTTTAAAAATTCAGATAAAACATGTAGGGGAAAACCTTTCCTCTGGATGCTTACTTCAGGGTAACAGGCTTTTTTTCATAAACCTGCAGAAGATTGACAGGCTGACAAGCTGCAATAAAGTGGTCTTTGATCCTTCTCCTGCTGCACTCATTCTAGTCATCAACTTGTAACTTTTACATTACAAAGATCCTCGCCTCCAATCGCCTCTTCAAAGATATCACCTCACTGCTGGTTGCACTGTATTTCTTCTCTCCTTGCTTCACCTCTCTTTTCTTTCTTTCTTTCTTTCCTTCATTCTCGATGCTTTTCTTTCTTAATGTTAATTCACCTGTGATCTTTCACTGCTCTCTCCGCGCTGTCTTTCTCTTTCCCCCTTTTTTCCTGCATCTCCCCTGCACTTCTTTTGTCCTTGATTACCTCGTAGTGAGCTCCTGGCTGTGTCTCCCTGCCACTGGGTAATGGACTATTTGCATGCAAATGGCAGTGCCTGGAAAGATTAGACAGGGTGGAGTGAATGGTGGAGGAAGCAAGGGAGGAGGAGGAGGAGAATGAAGAAAGCAAGGAGACAGGCAGACTCTACTGAAGGAGGGAAACCAGATGAAAGGCAGGGATGAGTGCATTCTTCTTTTTATCGTGGTGGCTGTCTAGAGGTCTAGATGATTGTCTTCGTTAAGACGCTATTATTGACAGTTACTTCTCTGTGTGTGTGTATATATGCAGCTAAGTGTGGCTGTGTGTTTGTGTGTCTAAATGTACGTGACGCTCAAAGACTGAGAGAGAAAAGTTTGAATGTCTGTGCCTCCATATTTGCATGTTTATGTGCGCCTAACTAGCTTAGCTCCGAACTTGGGGAAGATAGGGCACTGCAGCATCTCCTATTTCTGAAAAATTAAAGCTAGAGACCAAAGGTTTTTTGTCTGGAGAGAGAAGCCCAGGCCTCGCTGCCTCCTCCCCCTCCTCCGACTCCTCCAAATAAATAAGAATTTTTGATTACAGTAATCAGGGCCATTAATAATGCAGACGCTGTGATGATGCAGAGGAGATGAAAGATGGCTCTTCTCAACCTTTCTGTGTTAGGAGCGAGGGGAGATAGCTGCTAGCTAGCCACACATACATTTACACATGCACAAGTGCACACACACACACCCACAAGTATTCAGCATTTGTGTAGACTTGAGACCCAAAACAGAACCTAAAAGAGATGTAAAGTTTTAGGGCTATTTTCATCTGACTCCCAATTATATTTGGTACAACAGTCCCTGCTCATTTTACTGCTTAGAACAAGGGTTACATTAAGGTTGTTTTGAGAGTTGTTGATAGACATTAGATATAATATGCTGCAGCAAGTAGCTCTTTATTTTTATGTTATTTCACAGCAAGGATGGGAGACACAAGACTTGTGAAGCAGATTTGCAGGGTCTGATTGTTCTCTTTAGGACTTTTTGAATGGTCCCTTTTGCACTTATATCTCTCATACTCACACAAAATCACAGCATTAAACATACCTCACCTTCCCCACTCTGTCTCTGTTGCGTGCACACACACACACACACACACACTCCTCACAATGTGTATACCTTTCCTTCCCTCAGGGTGAGTTGGCAGCGGGCCAGCAGTGGGGAGAGAATGCATAAAGAGCTATTGTGGCTGTTGTCGTTAATCAGGCCCGTATGCTTTCTGACAGCAGCATGCGAGGAAGCAAGACTGTCTCTCCTATAGTCTCTCTATACACTCGCTCTTCTCCATTAGCTTATACCAGCCAGACAGTCAGTCTCCAGTTACAAAATGCTGAAGCTTAATGGCACACAATATCGAAAGAGAAAAGGAGACAGAGGGAGAGTGAGTTGAGGGAGAGAGGTGTATAGCACCAGGGTGGCATGTGCTGGATGCCTCACCAGCTCAACAGCGCCATGAAATTCACATTGGAGCCAAGTTGTAGGTGAGTGAGCTGTGATAAATGAGAGGTTAAAGATGGAGCAGTTTGTGTGTGACTGAGTCTGTCTGCTGTGTGTCTACATGTTGGCTCATGTCTACAGATCCATCTGCTGGCATATCTGTGAGAATGTACTTCTGCTGGTCACATGGATGTATTTACATCTGGATTCAGGTCCATAGCCATGCATATGTGCTTTTATACATGTCTGGGTGTTCATCACACATCCACAGAGATCATGTCAAAGACTGTGTCTTCTACAGGTGCAAGCCCTGAACATCTGGCTGGCACATTTCAAGCGCTCAGAGAGGCAGGAGGGGTGGGGCAAAGCCACAGTGGAGGGCTGTACCACAGTCATTAAAAAGCAGAGGACTCGGGGGTGGGGACTAGGACTGCACCACTATACCATACACCTGCTCCTTGCACGTTTGTCTGCCCACAAACCAGTACTCCTTCCACTATGTGTGCATGCTGTGCACTGGCCACCCATAGAAACGACAACAAGGCAGACATCTGGAGCCAATCAAAACCATAACAGTTCATCAGCAGTGAGAGGGGAATTCCAGTTTATAAATTAGGATGCATTATTTTGATGGCAAAGGCCAATCAGTGATGATGGCACAACTACCCTATTTAATGGAAGAAAAAAAAAAACAGTAATCTTTCATCAATAATGATTAGACCCTGACTAATACTTTAGTCTACCAGTAATACTGGCCAATATCGTGCTTTCACAGATTATAACTTTTTTTTCTTTACAAAATAGGATACAGCAAAAGTTGCTTTAGCTAAGTTGAAGAAAGAAATGGTGTTATAGCAGAGTTTGTCCAGCAGAGTGACACTGTTGTTTACAATACCGTCAGAACTATCTGCAGCACATGTAGCAGAGTAGGAATCATAGCTGAGCAGATGTTGCCAAGTTGAGTGATGTCTCCACAGTAATATGCTACTCCTCTGTGACCTCATAATGATGTCACTATTAAAAATATATGTATAAATAAACCTCCACCTTATTCCTTTGGTGATGCTAACATGCCTCTGACAGCAAATACTGAAGAAAAAGCCCTCATTTAGAAGATCTGATAATGGGTTTTAATTTGCCCAGATTTTATGCATCTGTATCAGTGACAGTCATGGCATGAGGCATTATGCCTTCCAGCTGCTTGTCTGTCTCTCAGGATGTGCATCGATATCGCTGGGACACCCTGAAGGCATTTCTTCAAATTTGGCACAAACTTCCATGCAGACTCAAGGATAAAGTGATTCAGATTTGGTGGCCAAGTCAAGGCTGTTACACCCCACACAAAACATTTTTGGCTATAACTTAAGAATTTACATGCTAGTTATGTAAAAACTTCAACAAATGTCTTCTTCTTTTGACTGCTCCCTTTAGGGCTCGCCACAGCGGATCATCTGTCTCCATCTCACCCTATCCCAGCATCCTCCTCTGTCACACCAACCCTCTGCATGTCTTCATTAACTACATCCATGAATCTTCTCTGTGGTCTTCCTCTTTTCCTCCAGCCTGGCAGCTCCATATTTAACATCCTTTTCCAATATGTCTAATAGAATAAAATTTATTAAATCCAACATGCCAAAGGTCAACTTCACAGTGTCATCATGGTGATCAGTAGAAAAAAGCATTTCTGGCCAATCAATGCCATACCACAGGAACACAGCAAAGCATATTTCACATTGGATCTAGTCCTGGTTTCGTCAGGAAAGGCAGCTGGTGTAAAATCCTTGACAAATCAAAAATGCGGATAATCAAGAATGAGATTTCCATACCAGATTGGTGCTGTTGGCCAACAGGGTGCCGGTGGAAACTGTGCTAATGTTGGCCAAAAACAAAGGAAGAGGAAAGTGGGAAGGCGTGTTAGGAGGCAGCGAGAGAGAAGGAAAGGCAGGAGTGTGGAAGTGAGAGTAGGGACTTTAAATGTAGGGACTATGAAGAAATAGTGGATACACTAGACAAAGGATGCTGAATATGGAGCTGCCAGGCAGGAGGAAAAGAAGAAGACCACAGAGAAGGTTCATGGATGTAGTGAAGAAGTACATGCAGAGGGTTGGTGTGACAGAGGAAGAGCAGAATGATTTGGTGGTGCTGCTCTTGAGGTGTCAGCTTGAGCCTGCTGTGACGGTATAGATCTTTTATGTTACCATGCTGAAGATGTGTGTGAAACATCCACGTTTTAGAACTTGTGGCAGGAACATCTACATATGAAGCCTTGTCTACCATCATAGATTAGCTTAATTTGCCAAGCTTACACTTAATACCTTAAAAAAAAATCCTTCAAAGGCTTAACTGCATTTATTATGGATATAAACTGCAACTGGGCTGGTTGGCAGAAGCATACAACTGTGAGCTTGTAATTCTAGTTTGACTTTCAAAAACAGAAAAATTGACAGTCACCTTTTGAGAGTAATTGGCCAGGTGTGGAAGGGTGTGAAAATAGACTGAGCTCCAAGCTTATTTTTCGGTTGGCAGCAATGAAGGTGTTGCACTTTCAAAGAAATGAAATGAAAAGTTCTGAGCAACAGCTGTGACTGATATAATCCAACACTTTCCTTGTTTGCTTTAAAATACACTCTTGAATTTGAAATTAAAGACATAATAAGAGATACAGCTACCTCTGTGTTACCTGTAAATTCAATATTTTATATTCTACACCCTGTACATTGATCTTTAATTTATTCCCTGACTAATTCTTATTTTCTATTCCCTCGATACTACTTTTTGATACTATTTTTGGTAGAATGCGTGTTTTGATTCAGTGGTTTCACTTTTAGAACTAGGATCTTTAAAAATTCTTTCAAGGTTTTGTGATGGTTGCCAGTTTTATTATAGTGAACCTCTGTATGATTGATTCTTAGCCTTGTCCACCCTAATTGGAGAAAACAAAAACCAGTTTTGTTTGTGGTTATTTATCGTCCACCTGGTCCTTACTCTGAGTTTCTCTCTGATTTCTCAGACTTTTTATCTGATTTAGTGCTCAGTTCAGATAAAATTGTTATAGTGGGTGATTTTAACATCCATGTAGATGCTGAAAATGACAGCCTCAATACTGCATTTAATCTATTATTAGACTCAATTGGGTTCTCTCAAAATG